>JAHHQI010000091.1:0-36000 GCA_028274465.1 Plantago ovata | reverse complement strand
CGTAAGCCCATTCACATCGACATTATTTATACTTTTTTTTTTAAGGGAATTTTACGGGTCTACCACCCCACCATTACATATACACGACTCTTATTCAAACTATTAGATATAGGTTCAAAATTCCAAAATTGTTTTGATCAACTTAAAAGGTTTACTATTTAATATCTTCATACCAAATATGGCCTTAACATTTTTTTAATTTTTTTTTCCTTTTTTTCCTTTTGTCTTCTTTCCTCCTTATTCCCTCCTCCTTCTTCTTCTTTCTTTTTCTTCTTAATTGGAATCGGAGTTAGCTCCGATGAGTCGGAGCTACACAGCTCCGTTCCGTCAGAACGGAGTTGTGACCGGAGCTTTATAGATCCGATCAGAACGGAGTTGTGTAGCTCCGATCAGATCGGAGCTGGATCTGGTCGAAGCTGACAGCTCCGGTCAGAACGAAGTTGTGAAGCTCCGTTTAGATCGGAGCTGTAACGGAGCTGTAAAGCTCCCCGTTCAGGTCGGAGCTTTACACCTCTCGCCTGAACGGAGCTTTACAGCTCCGATCAGGTCGGAATTGTACAGCTCCGGCCGACGAGCTGTATAGCTCCGGCCGGCAAGTTGTACAACTCTCGTCGGCAAGCTGTAAAGCTCTTATTTATTTATTTTATTATTTTTTATTATTTTTTTGAAAATCCTTTTGGGTTAATTTTAAGATTTAAAATTATTAGGGTTCAGTTTGCAATAATATTTGAGGCAATTTTGAAATTTTAAAAATTTATATGCCTTATGTTTAATTAATAAGTGTCAAATTGGTGAAATTAAAAAGATTTGAGGCAAATGTGTAATAAATGAAAATTGGAGTTGTTTGGTCACGGTCAAAGTTGAATATTTGACCAAGGGTAAAAATGTATTTTCATTGATTTAGTTCGCCAAAAGTCAAGATCGTGGGTCTGCATGTAATTAAATCGACTAGTGAGGGAGGTGGATGTAATTGTTTGACTAACGGGGTCTATCTGTAATAAAAATGACTAGCAAGGGTACTATATGTAAGAAGCCAATTTTTTAATGTAGCTGTAAAAACGGTACAATTGCCCTTTCGTACCGGTGCGGTTCGAGTTTACTGCTAACTTTTATGTTAGCAATACTGTGAGCTCCAATCAGAGGCTGACACGTGTCTAAGACAATTCTTTTCTTTTCATCTCCGTTTCACGTCTCTAAACAGGAAAGAGAAATTAATTAATTAATAATATAATTTAAAAAATCTACTTCATCTTCCTCAATTTGCAATCCTGCAAATAAAATTTCACCCATTCCGTCCGATATCTACCACTTCGACACTCTAATTCAATTATTTCGAAAAAAAAGACACTCTAATTCAATTAATTATTATATAATTGTGCTAAACTAATTCTCTACAATACTCTAAGCGGGAAGAGACTGTCTATTACACAGTTTCAGCCACTCTTGGAAAAAATGACTGGGAAATCACTCATTGGACTTCAAAGCTTCTTAGTTATGGAGGAAGACTACAACTAATTAATAGTGTCTTATATGCGGTTCAACATTATTGGAGTAAGATTTTCTTATTCCCTAAGAAGGTTATGAAGTCTATTGAAGGAATTTGCCGTAAGTTCCTTTGGACAGGTACTACAGGGGAAAGTAGGAAAGCACCGGTTGCTTGGGAGTCGATATGTAGGCCAAAAAGTGAAGGTGGGCCGAGTTTGGCACATCTCCCTTCAAGCAACAAGGTAGCGTACATGAAGATTCTCTGGACTATAAATAAAAAAAGCGAATAAGATTTGGGTGAATTGGATACATATATATTATATAAAAAGATGCTCAGCTCAAGCTTATGCAAGTTCCTGCAGATTCTTCGTTGCTATGGAATAAAAACTATCTTTTGTTCCAAAAAAAAAAAGAAGTTGTTAATAGTCGATCAAATATATAGATTTAATGAAAAACTGAATAATCACGGTATAAATTATGAAATTAACTTTTCAACTTTAAGGGTCCATTTATTATAGTATCTTGATAGATGTCTCTAATTACATATAAACCATATTAGATCAAACTATTACGTTGTATTACATGTAGATGTATTTTATTACATCTGAGCCCAAAAAACTTAAAAATTTTGACTTGGACCAAACAACTCAAATTTTAATATATTACACATTTGCCGCAAATGTTTTAAAATTTATCAAATTAGCACTAAATAATTATACATAACACACATAACTTTTAAAAATTTCAAAATAATCTCAAATTTTATTACAAATTAACCCTAAACAAATTTTATATTTCAAAATAAACTTAAAAAAAAAACTATAAAAAAAATTTAAAAAAAATATATATAAAGTTTCCATTCAATAAACAGCTCCCAAACAGCTCCGAAGTGGTGAAAAAGTAAAAAATGGTGAGGCTCAGATCAGTAAACAAGACAAGCAAAGAGACGGAGACACCGCCATGGCTGCAAAACCCAGGTCCGGGTTTGCCCCGCCAAGATACGGGTCAGATCTGTCTCTAAGCCCGACCCAACTCTCTGAAATTCATAGTCATTGCCTTCATAAAGAGACCATGGCTCAAATTATCGGCAAACAGAGAGGTCAACCACCCTGTAGAATACCCAGATCTTTGTTTGCCTCATTCCTGAGCTGGGATTTTGATTTTCTGTAATAATAGATGTCACTGATTTTTATCTTTTCTTCAACATCTTCATTTATAGTGAGATGAGATGAGTGAGTGGACTGGAGTTGGACTTGTCAAACTCAGATCTGAAAGACACAAAAAAGGAAGGGACTAGAAACACGAAAGGCAGTTTGGTAAATTCAATTGACATGCCCAATCGAAGCTGTAAACAGCTCCGATTCCGGTGTCGGGAAGAATGAAGAAAAAAAAATTATAAAAAAAAGAAAAGAAAAGTTAAAAAGAAAAGGAGGGAAAAGGATGGGCTTAATTGCAATATACATATAAGGCCTTGTTTGGATGATTCAAATAAAAACACAAAATTTTCAGATTTTGGGCTTAGATGTAATTGTTTCATTCATTAGGGCTCCGATATTATGTGATCATCTAGCAGGGGTAGTATATGTAAATATCTGTCAACTTTAAATTAGTTTGGACTTTAGACATACATACTTTATATTAAAAAAAATAAAAATTCTATAATACCTTTTTTTTAAACGGCAATTTTTTTTTATTATTAAATAAAACAAAACGAGCATAAGTAATGCTCGAAACGATTACAAAGACCAAGAGAACAACACCAACACCCAATTAACCGTGGTTTGACACCGGTTATTACATCCAAACATCTAAACCAACAATAGTAACCTCATGGACCTAAACCTAAATCTCTTGAAATATGAACCTTTAGAACCTCTTTAGAAATCTCTTTAGCAAAACAGTTTTCCTTCAAAAGAAACAGTACAGTAAAACAGTTTTAAAAGCAGTTAAGAACAGATAGAGCACATAGCAATCAGTCAAACAGTTCAGTTGTAGTCTGTTGGTGCAGCCCGCCTTGTTACTCCTACTCCTAGTAAGCCCTTGTAACTCCCTCGAGAGAGATCAACTCTAGACAGTACAGTAACAGTTCCTACGACTCTATTAGACCTCAGCGTCTTCTGCCTCGCGCCTATAGGGATTAGACTAGGCAATAACAAAGATAAACCTGATAGTCCCCTACTACCCAAGCCTACCTAAGTACTACCTAATCGACCGGTCAACAGTACAGTCAGTTCAGTCAACAGTTACAGAGCAAACAGTCACATTCAGTAATTACCACAACTCGAGATATCGAGAAGTGTTCCTGCAGAAGAGTCAGTACAGTACAATGCAATATAAATAAAGACTTTGAGTAAAATGTCATACTTAGGACATAATGGTTTTATAGCGGAAGTAGTCAATATATATATATATATATATATATATATATATATAGACACATATTCCTTCCAGTTTTTATACAGTAAATAGGTTCAGGGGTGAACACTCACCTCAAAGATGCAAGCACAAGACTTCAACAAGCAGCAACTTACAAGCTAAGGGATCAACGAATAACCTAAGTCCCAGTCAAAGTTCGAGTTTAAAGTCAACGGTCAGTAGGGGCAAAACGGGCATAAATAGAAAAGAAACGAAAACGAAAACGAAAAGGGAAAGCTGTTCTACCTAGGACTGGCTCAGGCTTGGGCTCGGGCTCAGGCTCAGGCCCAGGAACAGGCTAGGGCACGAGCACGGGCAAGGGCTCGGGCACGGGCGCGGACGGATCGCTCGGTACAGGCTTGCTCGAGCACGGAGTAGGGCACGTACAAGGCACGGGCAGGGATCAGGGCGAGCTCGGGCGCGGGCACGGCAACAGGCTCGGGCGCGCTCGATCGGATTGCTCGGTACGGCGCGGGCGATGCTCGGTAGGCGCTCGGACAGGCGGCTGCGCAGCGCGGAACGGTTGGACGGGCAGACGGCGGCGCGACCAGGGGCGGCACGCGGACGGTACAACAACGACGGACGGCGGTACGGCAGGTTGTGCGGCGCAGGAGGCACGGTGAACCGGGATGAGAATGGAACGCGCGAAACGGGATGGCGCGGGCAGCAGGCGTCAGCGTCGGCATGGCTTCTTTCTTTTTTTCTCTTTTCTCGACTCTCTCTCTTTCTCTCTTTGGTTTTCAGTACAATGAGGCAAAAGAAAGAATTGGGAGTCTTAGTTAGGTTAAAATAGGACAAGACTTGGGCCAGGTTCAGAATGGGCCACGAAGTGGGCCTCCTACTTCAGTCGGTTAGCTAGCCCAACAAACGGTACGAATTAAACGTCGCGAACGAATTGACGAACTCGAATACGCGGGAAACGAATTAAATAACTACCGAATTAACTAAATTAATCGGATAATTAAATAATTAAATAAAATAAATAAAAAGAAATTACGGGGCGTTACAAGTAGTGTAAACAATTTAAGGATTATAGTAGGATGTAGTGCTAACCAAATCAGTTTGAAGCGATTATAAAAAATGAAAGCCGCAGTCTTCAAAATTAAGCCACAAAATACCTCATCACAATAAAAACAAAACTGAGATTAATCAAGTTTCAAAACAAATATATGGAATCATAATTAAATAAGTTATCAAACTACATAACTCACTGTTAGAGATTTCAGAAGAGACTTGAGATGAACGGATGGCAATTAACGGAAGCTTCAAATCTATAATTCAAATATGAGATTTAGTGAGTTAATATTCGAGATATATGAAAAAATCAATCGAAGTGTAGTGATATACTTACCAACATTGATTCGAGAATAGATCGATTCACCAACATCATGTTCGATAAATTCCTATCGCCGATTCTTCACAAAATAGACGACTTGATTTTGGGTTTTTCGTATAGGATGGAGAGAGGTATTTTCATCTATTTTGCAATTAATTGTGTTGATAAATTGATTGAAGAGATTAGGATGGAGAGGGTGACGCCGATTTGGATGAGAAAACGGAGGAGATGAAGTATACGGAAAAAGGAGGGCAAAGAAGACGATAATGGATGAGTGGCTGCCGACTCAAATGAGGAAATGTTTCCTACTAGGGTTCAAGCCCTTTTATAGGTAGGTAATTCGCGAATTAAGCTTAGTGCGCCTTAATTCGCAGATGGTAAAAAAATTGGGTTTTTATGTGTAATTCTAGCTAATTATAGATTGGTAGGAAAGAATTCGGTTTTCCTTGGTTCGCGCATTAAGACTCGGCTGAATCAACATAGTTTATTAAGTTGTATTCTCCTAAATGTTTTTGTTTTCTTATTTTGAATTAACTTAAATTACGACCTTTACAATATTTTTATATTTTACTATGCACATATATTTTGAATTTATCGAATCATGAAATTCATAAAACTATTAAATTAATATGGGTTAATTATGAATTATAAAATTATCTAATCATAGATTTATATGTATTATTCATTTTATAAAAATTGAATTTACTATACCAGAGTTATGTAGAAGATGGACCAGTAGCGGAAGTTGGGTCGTCTTTAATATTGTCATCGAATAATGGCCTGTCTGGTGAACTTTGTAGTCGCGCTTGAATAATTGTAACATCACTTGGTGAAGGTTGTTGAATATTATTATTATTATTTTTTTGTAATTAATATTATTGATTTATTAACCTTCGTTTTACTCTTATAGTCGAATCACCTTTATATTGATAGACGTAAGTTTAGAAGTATAACATATAGTGATACTTTTTAAATTATCGAATTACCTTCAATTAATTATCTATACACATGCGTACTTTTTTAATAATATCATTTTTTATTAATATAATAACTAGATTTCTCCTCTTATGTCGAATAATTTTTTTTTTTTAATTTATGTAAGTTCAAAATGCCACGGGTATGTATGTACTAGTAAGAAGTTAAAATTATTCTGATGGTGACTATATATAGTTTTAATTATTTTTAGAATGAATTGAGGGAGTAATGAAATTCTACATTGTATTTGTTTCATATACCCGACTAAAATTTGTTTTAAATTAAAGCACAAGTGAAAAAAGAAATGGATTATTTATTTAATTATACTCTCCAGGCACAAAGTATAAAACAGAATGCATCTAATATATATATCGACCGTTAGGAATTTGTTAAAATGGTTTGTTACAGGTGGTTAATTCTGTAATTACCAATTAGTTACAGCGGGTTATCATTTGCCCGCGCTCTCAAATTAATCACAGTTGAGTTGATTAGATTTGCAATGGTTTGTTACCTTGGTGGTTAATTATGTAATTACCAATTAGTTACTGACGGTAATCACAGTTGAGTTGATTAGATTTGCAATGGTTTCTTAGAGAAGGTGGTTAATTATGTAATTACCAATTAGTTACTGGCGGTTATCATTTGCCCGCGCTCTCAAATTAATCACATCACAGTTGATTAGATTTGCCTTCTTTATATACAGTACATGCAATCACACTGACCATTTTCATTCTCCTACTAATCTCATCTTCCTCTCTCTCTCTCTCTCTCTCACAAACACACGGTGCTTACGGTGAGCAGTGCTAATCTCAAATGGCAGATTCCGTAATTGTTTGGTCTATCATCGGATCCTTGATCCTGACTGTATTCCTTCTTATGATTGGAGTGTTTGTTGGACATGGTCGCAATCGCAGGCAGAAGTTTTTTGAGGTTTTAGCCTTGATTGGTGTTCTTTCGGCCATGTGCCTGTTTATCGTGTCACCTGACCCTCCGAGCGTTGCTCACTTTGATCCTGCAGATCTCCCTCCTATTCCTGAGATTGATCCTGATGATGAATGGCAGACTTGGGGCTATTGGCTATTTGGCGACACATATGATTTTCAGAGAGAACGTAATGAGTGGATGAAGTTTATAGGAAATAACAGTTTCATGGTGGGATGCTTAATTCCCATGTTTTGCGCCTTCCTCCTTTTTCATTCTTACGTCGGTCACTGGTATGCCTATTGGTTTCGGCTGGTATGATGGTTCTTGATGGTATTGGTGGTGAGAGTTTGTATTGGACACAAGTGCTTATTGTTACGCTATTCTTGTTCGGAACAGCAGTAGACGTCCTGATGGATTTTCTGACTGATGGTGACTGGTGATCAAGAACCACCTACCAATTGCTGATCTGATCGAAGTTCAATATGTGTCAAGGTGAATACATACAGTACGCGTATGGCTTAGACTAATAGTTTGGATTGCTAGATCCCTAGATCATCTCTGGTTTCTCTGGATTGCTAGCTAGCTAGCTATATGCCTGATTTCCCTCTTGAATACATGTATCCACTCTTTTCCTAGGTTCTTCGTTGTTTTTTCTGTAACTGCTAGCTAGCTGTCATTTCTTGATTACGCTGATGATAGGATCTGTAATTCGTCATCTCTCTTTTCAATTCTGATGAATAAAGTACTTCTTTAATTCACGTTTTACTAGCTACCTTTTGTTCTGTTATATTACATGTATCTGACGCCAACATATTAATTCGAATTGTTGTAATTAGATTAGTTGCGTTATTATTAATTAATTAATTAATCACAAGTGCCAAACACCATATACTGTACCTTTAGTCAGCTAGCAATTCTTGTTTTCGTCGATTTAATTTCACCAAAGAGGCGTCTAACGGTCTAAGTGTATGTTTAAAATATTAGTTTATGATGTGCAAAAATGTTCAACTTATGAAAGCAAAATTTGAATAATGTGACCCTTCTACTTTAACCGTTTTAAAAATTCATTCTTCTATGTTTTGCTCAATTAAAATTTTATTTGAGGTAAAAACTTTGAAACATTCGGAAGAATAGAAATATACTTTTATTAAATGACAAATTGTTCCCTGGAGAAGGAGAAAATGATAAAAAGATTTGGAGAATGCATAACTACTCTGGTGAGTTCACTTTGAAAAGTGCCTATGACTACCTTATTTCTGATCCTTCACCTACTGTCTTGTGGCCTTGGAAGCAACTTCGGAATTTAAAAACTTTTCCAAAAATAAATTTTTTGCTTGGCTTTTGCTTCACCGGAGATTGCCCGTGGCCGCTAGACTGTTTGATCAAAAGGTTATTGCATCTCCAATCTATTCATGATGTAACCTTCTTACTGAAACACCGAATCATTTATTCTTGGAGTGTGTAGGTTTTAAAGATTTTCGTGACTGGATTAACATAGATCTTGGTTATAACTCTAATACCTATTCTAACTTCTCTGATCTCTTGGTCCAAACGAGCCTAAAGGAAGATTTAAAGGTAGGCTACCTGCACGGTTTTTATGTTATTTGGAAATGTAAAATTTTCAGACATGAAAATTTAAATATGCATAAATGTTGGCAGATTTGGAAAAACATGAACAAAGATGCCTTCTTGTTAAGAAAAGAAGTTAATATCAATAAACTAAAAATTCCTGTTAAATGGCAGCCTCCGCCTAGTAATTGGTATGCTATTAATGTTGATGCGGCTGTTAACAATATGAATACAGGAATTGGTTGTGTCATCCGAAACCATGCAGGCATGTTTGTAAGGGCAGCAGCGATTCATTGGCCAAAAATGAATGTTCTAACAGCTGAATTACTAGCAATTGAATTTTTTTTTTAAATTTTAAACGCCAAATATTACAACTACTTCTACGCTACTACAATACAATATACTAAACCACCTTATATCTCTACTTTGAAACCGTCTCCGCTGGGGATCGAACCCTGCAAGGCCATTCACTATTTCACCTCCATTCTGCTAGACCAACTTAATCGAGTGTGGATCATCGGTGAACTTGATATATGCTATTGCTCATAAAATTAAACTCTTTTTAGCTTCGCTTCTAAGTCTATTTCATGATTCAAGATTTCTGATAACCACTGGAATCAAAGTATTAGACACTCAATGTTAATGCTAATAGTTTAGGGAGGGAAATTAAAGTTTAATGTTGATTTAGTATAAATAGCTTAAAATGAGTGTCAAAGCAAATAACTAATTTAGAGCTGGGAGGGGAGGGCTTAGGATTAGGATGAGTGCCAAAAAGCTGTTAATATTTACTTCACTGACGCCTCTTCTACATCATAAGTGAATCATCTTCATTTTCATTATTTTTAATTGTTACTGCATTTTAGGCAAGGAAAATCCAAATCGGCATTCTGTTTGAAAGGAGGAAAAAAGGTTGGCCGTTTGTTGTGTACGTCAGTCCAGATTCGCTTCGGAGCATATGGCCCAACTACAACTAGAGAAGAAAAGCAGTATATACCATATATGGTTGCTTTTACGTATAATCCAGCTAGCTAGTATTCCAGATTCGGTTCTTCTATGTTGCTTGGCCTCGCTTGGGGGTAATTAAGGCCAGTTCACCGAACTACTACTAACTTAAAGAATTTCACCATAAAGATTTCCAAGCAGATTACAGAGGGTTTGGCCGCATATTTCCTTCTCCTACGCATTTTCAAGATATCATCAAGTCAATTTTTCAAGACATCTTGTGTTGAAATGATTCGAAAAACATAACCTAAACTGGATGCTGGTGCAGGATGGAGCATGTTGATTACTATGAGACGAAAATAGGGAAGTTAAGCGTTCTGCCTTCTTCTGAGTATCGTAATCTTGCCACCAACCAACTTCTGGACTAAAGGGAGCTTTGTGTAACTGAATTATATTGTACTTCAACTCTTAGCATTAAATGAGGTTTCTACACGGAGACTGGATCACTTGAACTAGCTAGCTAGCTAGCTATTATCCCTAATTGTTTTAGGTATCTAAAACAACAATACATGATAATTAGACATCTATTGCAGAAACAAAACTAGAAGTTTCTATGCATGCAAATTTTATTTGCCAGCTGGAAAGCTGATTAGTTCCAAGATCGAATACATAGCTCCAATTCTGAACTAGCACATCCAGCATCCCAGCGTGGTACTAAGTAACTGACCTGGAATAGGATGAACCCGAGAGCTGAGGCTATTAAGAACAGGTCACCCTTAATTGTTATTGATCACCAGTCGCTCGCTACCAGTAGTAAAATTCAAACACCCCCCCCCCCAGACAGAAAAGTCCGGTTAATTAGTGGGGTCAACCAATTGGGAACAACACAAGGATTCTTAGCCGTAGGCAGCTGGCGTGGTGTTGCTGTGAGGCTGGCTACATTGTCCAGTGCACTGTGCAAAGTGGGGCAAAGTTCCAGAAGCAACAACATCAACATTGATTGAGCACATAACATGAGTTTGAGGATGAACATACAAAGTAGGGGAATAAATGTTATTATAGAGGATGACTCTGCCTGGGCTGAGTCAGGTGCAATTCTTGGCGAACTACGAAATTTCCTATAAATGCAATGTTCATGGCTTCCCTGCCGGTGTTTGTCACACAGTAGGCGTTGGTGGCCATTTCAGTGGGGGAGGGTATGTTAACATGATGTGAAAACATGGACTTTAAATATATTGAACACATAGTTGATGCGAAGATAATCGATATCACAAATAGCAAGTTTACAGCCAAGTTTCTTGGGAACTCGAAAAACCTCATATCTGCGATAAATGAGAGCTTCCATGAACTAGGATTGACACAAAATGATTGCACCCAAATGAGCTGGATCAAATCGGTACCTTTCAGGGAGAGCATATCTACTTAAATGCCTATTGAAGGTCTCCTGAACCGTGTTCTTTTTAGCCTCAAATACGTGAAGAGAAAATCTGATTATCTGAAGAAATCAATTCCTAAAGATGGATTAGATTTCATATTTAGCAAAATGGTGGGACTAGAAGGCCGTGGACTTAGAATAATCCCTATGGTGGTAGAATGGCTGAAATGCATGCGTCCTCAGAAGCCGTTCCCACACAGAGCCGGAAGCCTTTTTAAGATTCAGTACGCGATGAATTGGAAGGAAAATGCAACAGAAGCAGCTGAGCATTACTTGAATTCCACGAGAACACTGTAGGGAGTATTACTCGATGTTATCTGCTACAAGCGTGATGAGATGCTATTACAATTATTTACCACTCTTTTTAGCACGTTTTCCTTGTCCTTTCTTTGGTGGTCCCTTGCCACGATGCATGCTTGAGCATTTCAAGTTTGCTCAGACGCCTGCCACAATAGATTAAGTTAACAATATGACAGACATTGATAACTATTTAGTAAATATGATGGTACTATACTAGAATTCAAGAAACTCACTAGCACTAAGTTTATGCTACTATAAAAAAGCAAAAACATGTGTGTGACATGAGCTTGGCTGAATAATAATAAAAGACTGACAACAATGAATCAGTAAAGTTTCCCGACACAAGCAAATTGTTGATAAAACTCCAAAATGGCATTTTCTTTTGATCCAATTTTCTTGTTAGGTCTAGGTGCTTTTCTTCTAGTCTTCAAGGCTCTTTATTTTGGGGGCGTATATGATACTTGGGCACCGGGAGGGGGCGATGTAAGGAAAATTACCAATTTGACTCTCTGCAGTCCCAGTATTCTATTTGGTTATTTACTAAAATCGACCATTTACATTGGTGCCATCCCATGCCATGGCATGGTGCACTATTTTGCCTCCATGCTGCTGCATCGTGGCTTGTTTCTGCATTGGTGGCCACGATGCCGAGGCCTGGTGGCTTCTTTTTTTTTTTTTTTTTAATTATATTATGATAATATGAACTAAAATTAACAAAAAATATATTTAATAGTTTATTTGAAATAACTTACATCAAATTTAAACACATAACACAGAATCATACTCATTATACAACGAGTTTACATCAAATTTAAAACACAAAATCTAACGAATTGAGATGCAACAACCACACAACACACAAACATAAAATGCATGAAACTTAAAACAAATAAGACACACGATTGATGAAGCTCGCATAATCAATCACTAACACCTCCAGATATGTTCCATGAGGTCTGAAGTTAGTCGTTCATGCGTGTTGATGCTATGCATCTGTCGGTTAATATTCATTTACTCATTCAGAGAGTTTATTGTTGATGTCGTCCTTCGAATATGAATTCCACGATCGAAATCCTCAATGTAAGACCTTGTGTCGTCCTCAAACTCTTTCTTCAGGCTTTCCATTTCACTTTCATAGTTTTTGTATGTGTGGCGTTCATCCTCAACTATCATATTGTGGAGTGTGATGCAGCAATCCATGATCTTACGGAGTGTGGACTTGTTGTGAGCAAGAGCCGGGTTTCGTATTATTGCAAACCGTGCTTGCATAACTCCAAAAGCCCGTTCCACATCCTTACGACAAGACTCCTGGAGCTGAGAGAACTTTGATTCTTTATGAGTGATGGGTTTGGGGATGGGACTCACAAACGTAGCCCATGCTGGATAGATGCCGTCAGTTAGGTAGTACGACATGTTGTATTGATGGCCATTCACCGTAAATTCCACAGGAGGTGCAGTGCCGTTGAGAAGATCCTCGAACACTGGTGAACGTTGCACGATTGATAAGTCACTGAATTTTCCGGAAACTCCAAAAAATGAATGCCATATCCAAGTGTCTTGGGATGCCACAACTTCTAACACAAGGGTAGGACTTCCACATTTCCCTTGGAATTGACCGTGCCACGCTGTCGGACAGTTCTTCCAAATCCAGTGCATACAGTCGATACTCCCAATCATGCCCGGTAAGCCTCTTGCCTTGTTGATTGCTAGAAGTCGCCATAAGTCATCTTCATTGGCCCTCCTCATGTAGGTTGCGCCAAACTCTGCAACCACAGCGACACAAAAACGCGAGAGACATTTCAAAGCCGTACTTTCACCAAGGCGACAATACTCATCAACCGAGTCAACACAACACCCATAAGCTAGCATTCGAATGGCTGCGGTACATTTTTGGTGTGTGGATAACCCCTGACGGCCTGCAGCATCTAGCTTGCAGACAAAGTAATCATCTTGACGCACAACACCAGCAACTACTCGTTCAAACAAGTCCCTACGCATTCTGTATCTGCGTCGGAACTTATCTGCATAAGTTCCGACCTGACCAAAGTAATCACGCTCCATTAGCACGGCATGTGAAACTCTTTCCCTGTCAATATATTTTCGCTTCTTCTTTGAAGTCTTTTTTGGTTGTTGTTGTTGATGCTGTTGGATGGAGTGCATCATATGGGGTATGTTGTTCATTATGAACTTTTGAGCTTTTTTTAAGGTATTCAAGGAAGAGGCAGAGGAAGAATATGCAAAGGAGGATGCAAAATTCAAACTTTCATCAGACGATGACGAGCTTGATGATGAAGAGCTTGATGACATGATTCAAAAGATAAGATAACATGCTTAGTCATGGCTGAGTCAGATTGCATAGGATGCCTCAAGTAGTGTTATGATTCCTGACGAATTCAAATTCATGATATCTGACAAAGTAAAGTTCTGATTCCTGACAAAGCAAATTAAAAGTTGCTTGACTAAAAGTAAAGTTTTGATTCCTGACAAATTCAAATTCAAAGCAAATTCATTTCATTACAACGGATACATGGGAAATGAAAATACAAACAAGTCACACTTACGAATGTAAAATAACACAATGCGAAAATTAAAGTACAAACACGCCACACTTAAACGCCTAAACAAACACACTTAAACACTTAACAAACACACTTAAACAAGTTTCACCCTTCAATTGTTCGGAAACAATTCGGCTCTGAGTGCATCTGCCACTGCTCTCTGCTCGGCATTCAAATTATCGTAGTGAGGCAACAGATCCATCAAGAATTTCATCCGCTCATTCCTCAGCTTCTCCTCTTTCAAGTACTGGTCCTTCAGTTTCCTGGCCTCCTTCTTTTCCTCCTTCTCCCTTTCAAAGGCGAGCCTGCTATTATGAGCTTCCTTGTCCCACTCAATCCTCTGTCTTTCATACTCAAGAGATTGGGGATAATTACCATTGAATTGCACCCATCCCTCACCTATCGTCTCCATTGCGGAGTTGCAAGAACTTCCACCTTGTGCCATCTTTTTCGCCTTGTCCCGACCCATAGGGCGTTTCGGACTCGAGACACTGTCATCAACTAAGTGGTATCGCTTCGTCCCACTACTGCCACCTCCCGTTGACTCCATTCGTTCATCCCCATCTACATCAACATCCACAGTGACATTGTTTGGATCTTGCTTCTTCTTCAAGTGAGTCTCCCAATTCAAGTACATTTCATACATCGGGTACGACTTCACAACATCCCACTGTTTAAACAGATGAAAACCAGAGCTGTACAATGTGTTTTCCTTGTAAAATTCCTGAGCCGTGTTGATCACATCGTCGTTGTTGAATCCACTACGCTGGCCAACTGCACTCACAACCCTCTCATAACAGCCAAGCCAATTATTAATTTCCTTCTTGATACGTCCGACTCTTTTGCGCATTGAATCTGGAGTGCGGTTGATAAGTCCGGCGTGCAACCCGTCCGCCCTAGCCTCCTCATACATTTCATGAACCTTTTTGAATAAAGTAGCATACCTCTGGTTCGTACCGATGATAGGATCTGAGCAAACATCCATATAGCAACGAAGGAGAACCAAATCTTCCTTCTCGGTCCATTGCACGTTCCGTGGTGGAGCCTTGGCGTTTGTCGCATCAGCAGTAGCGGTCTCCTTCCCTTTTCGGCTACGACCCGTTGGCTTTGACTGATTTTGGGGCTGAGTCTCTGCAACGAACTTAGGAGTTTGGGAGAACATTCCCGGTATCTGAGACTAAGGAGATGGGAAATTTTGGGTGTTTGGCTCTTCGGGCTCATTTTGAAACAAAGGGCGAACGACATTCGGTGAGGTAGAGTTCAACAACGGTTTGCGAAGTTGGCTCATGAGCTGTGCGTACAACTCTTTCTCATATTCCTTCATATATGCAAGAGTTTCACGAGTGTAAAGCTGACCGTTGAACTCCATCTCACCGGACAAAAAAATGGAGGGTTAGGGAGGGTTTTGATGTTAAAAGTGTATTTTGAGTTTAATTAAGAGAGAAATGGGGGCTGGAGATGGGGTGCTCCAAACATAGCCGAGATTGGTCTCTATTTATAGATCTCGAAAAAATTGAGTCGTTGGTGATTTTTATTTATTTTTTGCATTTTTATTTTTTGAGTTATAGTCGTTTTTGTCCGTTGAGGGAAAAGTAAATAAAGATAATGAAAAACAAAAAAAAAATAAAAGGGGACCAATCAGGGGTCGCCACTTGGCAGCCCCATTAATCAATCTCCTTCTTCAATACCGCGTCGTGAGACGATGCGGTATTGAAGCAGAGACACGCCGTGGCTGTTGCCACGACGTCTGCCGTCCGATGCGGCATGGTGCCGCGGCGTCACGACGCCGGCAGCCCATGCCGCCCCTCCACGCCGTCCGATGCGGACGGTCTTAGGAAGTTTGTTGGTGATTTACTGAAATACATTTCTCCAGCAAACCAGTGACTCTTAGTTGCAAACGGATACTCCTTTAATGAAAAGTGACACATTTTTCTGGTACTGGTAATCGGTGGTGTTGATGAACGAAACCAGGCGTGTGGATCACTGAAAGAGTAAAGCAAATGGGTACCCCACTCAAATCAAAGTAAGATCTTCATGTAAAATGGTCTTTTAAGTATTGTGGAAGAGCAGTACCCAATTTTAAAATGAGTTTTTTACCAATTGGTACTACAATGGCAACCCATGAGCATGGTAGTCCATAGCACAAATTGTTGAGCCATTAGATACTATGTGGAACAAGATGTATATATTTTGACCCAATTGACAAAAAAATATCTCCAATTTGGCGTGTGCCATTGCAGCCATGTTATGAGGCTGGTAGATGTACACGTCCACAACTTCTCTGTTCTTCCTATCCATTTACGATTTTTACAATTTTTACAAGCTTTTACACCACCAGTAAAATTCGTGTGGTCGGTAAAAAATTGTGAGAACAAAAGGCCAATAAAATTTGAATTTCAGCCACATATTCAATTTTCAGTCTCATTCTCAAATCAATCCAACAGAGAACCCTAAAAAACAAGTATTAATGAAGTTTATAATTTTTGCTTTACGTGTTAAAGAGGAGTATTAAATATATTTTTTAAAAATATATGGAGTATTAAATAGATTTAACAAAATATATGGAGTATTAAATAGATTTTAAAAATATATATTGAGTATTAAATAGATTTTAAAAAATATATGGAGTATTACATAGATTTAAAAAAAATATATAGATTATTAAATAGAGTTTTAAAAATATATTTACAAATTAAACTTTTCTTTCCCGTTTCCGTTTTATATTTTTTCTTAGTTTTAACGTAGAAGTTTCTAAGTAGTTTGGTGGGAACGGGAAGGAGGACATGGTGGTTTTGAGTTTTAGGATTTGTGATAACAAGATCATTTGATTACATAAATGTAATTGATTAATAAATAATTGCACTAAGTGTCGAGATACTAAAATTAGTATAGTATTAAGTGTTGGAGTATTAAAATATGTGTCGAGGTACTTAAACTAGCGAGGTACTAGGTAATTAAACTAGCTAGGTATCAAAACTAACAAGTATCAAATAATAAAACTAATAGTACCAGTACCAGGTACTAAGTCTAGCGAGCTAGTACCAAGTACTAAAATAAATAATACCAGTATCAGAATCAGGTACTAAAACTAGCAAGTATCAAGTACTAAAATTAATAGTACCAGTACCAGGTACTAAATCTAGCGAGTACGTACTAAAACTAATAGTACTAGTACCAATACCGGGTACTAAAACTAGCAAGTTAATCAGGTACTACAACTAGCAAGTATCAAGTACTAAAATTAATAGTACCAGTACCAGGTACTAAATCTAGCGAGTACGTACTAAAACTAATATTACTAGTACCAATACCGGGTACTAAAACTAGCAAGTACCACGTACTAAAATTAATAGTACCAGTACCAGGTACTAAATCTAACGAGTACGTACTAAAACAAATAGTACTGGTACCAATACCAAGTACTAAAACTAGCAAGTATCAAGTACTTAATTAATAATTAATAGTACTAGTACCAGGTCACAAAATGGTATAGTTGTATTAGAATTTTTTTAATTGTGAATGTGGTATTTTTGTGCATGTCATCACTAAAAAACAAAATAGCTCCAAAATTGCTTTATGGGGAAATCTAAGTTACCTTAAGGTTAATTTCACCTTTTATAACCACCACATGATCTCCATTGAAAATGAATAATTACCAGCAGTATAAGTCAGCCAGTACCTGGACTGCACCGGTACTGGTATCTATGCCATTTGATTTTGTTGAGCTTTTTTGTCTACGTTTGACTATAAATTAACCCTAAATCGTACCCGAAAACTAATATTTGAGATTATAATATGAAAGTGCAAATATTATATTTTCATAATATAATTTCCAAAATTACTCTCTGAATATGCATTACGAATAATTCGGAGTCAAATCTAGACTAAAAGAGGTCAATGGAATAAAATATGGGAAGCTTTAACATGGACGGAGAAAGTATGGTATAATTTTGTTAATATTTTATTCCACACATTTTTGGAAGTAATAGTCAATGTTGATTAATTTTTATTACTTATAAACTACCTAGGGAAATTGAAAGAAATATTCGCAATTTTGGGGGAAAGCAATTCATCCTAAGGTAAAGGTAGGTCAATATGTTGTTGTCACCCGGAGGGGTTAAAAATCAGTGGCCATCGTTCATGGGTTTAATTGTGGAGAGGAGACTGCAACGTCGACCGCAGTCAGTACTATGTTTGTAACTCACGTGATCAATTGATAACAAGAATGGCCGCCCCATGTCCGAAAAAGCAACTATTGTACCTAATGGCTAAAAAATTTGTGCTGTGGACTAACAAGTAAATTTAGGTCCAAATTTGACCCCAAATCCATTTTAAAATCAAGAATAGTAAAAGATAACAAGGAGCAGTATATCACTCCATCCTGTTTACCCTTCAATTGACTTATGTTTCAAGAACTGAGCGACACATACAAAATATTTAATTAATCTATTATCCTCTAATATAAATTTAGGCAGTGCATAGCATTTAGAAATTGGTTCAGAATGATGGATCTGATTCCAAGTAGCAGAAAACCACTAGTGAAATGGACTCATTCAGGACACATATATCTTTCAGACGGGGATCTCAGTTTAGTTACTTTAGAATTTAGATAGCATTGTGTGTTATGTGCACCAAGACCGCAATCTAAAACAAGCTAATACTAGATGAGTTTATGAACGCAGTATTAACGAATCCAATCTTGTACACAAGCAGAGACGGAACATACACTACCGTTGGGTTGAGCACATGACCGAAAATTCTAACCCTAGCCTCAGTTACTCCTTGCTTTGCTACTTCCACAATCCTCGCCTCATCAAACTGTGAATTCTGCAAAATATCCATATTCTCTATCTCCTCCTCCAATTGTCTGGCATTCCTCCTCTTTGTCCCCTTAAATATCATATGCTCCAGGAAATGGAGAGGGGTCTGGTTGAGGAATAGGTGGAGAGTGGTCGTCGATTGCGGCGTATGAGGTGGCGGATCGTCATGGCTACCGGATGCTGTGCAACTGGGTGACCCCATTATCTATTTTTAAATCAATTTCTTTGCTTCTTTTTCTCTCACTTGGTTAGCTGGACTTATTTCTTTGTTTTTCTTCTTTTATCCCATTTTACTCAAGTATCACATATCACACACTTATCACCTATGTACAATTAAAAATTTAAAACTTTTGATGTCCGTTTATTATCTCATTCTTTCTTTTTCTTCATTAATTATCTAATTCTCTCTTTTTTTCAACGTCCATGAATTATCTCCATATCATTCCTTCTAATTAAATATTTTTCTTCTAATTTCAAACCTTTTTATTTTTTAATGAAGAACAATAATACACTTCTCCATTCCCATGAGATTAGTTCCAATGGTGTTTGCTAGAAGGTTAGATAAATGTTTGATCAACATAATGTTCCCTCCATCCGTTTGGTAAGCCTTAGATGGTCTAACGCGTTTGCTAATAGCAAACCCGTTAGATGTGTTTCTTTTCCTTTTTTTCTTTTTACTTTTTCTTTTCATTATTTGTTGTTTTATCCTTTTGTTATTTATCTTTAATTGCCTTATATTTTTTGTTTCTTATCTTTTAATTTCCTTTTTCATTATATCTTTTTATTATTCATTTTTCATATATTTCACTATTGATAAATTATATTGAAATATCGATTATAAAAATTTAAAATATTTGAAATATTTAGAAAGTGACATTTAAATGATATGAAGTATGAAATTTTATGTTATTTTAATTAATTAAAGACATTTAAATAATATGAAGTATAATGTTTTAAAAGAAACGAAAAAAGAATAAAGTAGTTTAAATTGAAATCTTATTTAATTATCTCACTCAATTTTTGTTAAGATTTGTTTAATTTATTTATAAATAAGTTGTTCATTTTGTTTATGTTGAGTTTTTAATGGTTCATTTGATAACAAATTAGTCGTAAATTATAACATACTACTTCCTTCTTCCATGTTAAAACTTCTAATTTGTTTTTGTTGACTTTTTATAGTCTCTGTTTGATTCCGAATTAATTCTAATTCATATCGGAAAAATAATTTGAAAATTATATTATGAAAATATAAGATTTGCACTTTCATAATAAAAGTTCAAATATTAATTTTTCGCTACGATTTAGAATTAATTCAGAGTCATACGAAGGCAAAACAATGTCAATAAAAGTAAATGAGAAGTTTAATTAACAGAGACGGAGGAAATAATAATTTTAAAAACAATATCATGAAATTTCAACAAACAAATGTGAAAGAAAAAATATAAACATAAATCAAAACAGAACAGATCAGAACAATTGGTGCAACCCGCCTTATTGCTCCTACTCCAGAAAGCCCTTATAACTCCCTCTAGAGTGATCAACTCTAGACAGAACAGAGCCCTGTGTACATTCAGGGAAGATCCTACAACCCAATAAGACCTCGGCGACTTCTGCTTTGAGTCTAAAGGGATTAGACTAGGAAACTAATAAGTAAACCTGATAGCCTCTACTACCCAAGCTTACCTACTCGTAATCCTAATCGACCGATCAAACAAAACAGATATCAGAAGAACAGAGCTCGGAAAACCAAGAGAAAACATAAACAGAAAACATTGCTCGAAAACCGAGTATAAAATCATGCAGAAGATTTAAAACATAACATAACAGAACAATCGTACATAGGACTCATATTCATACATTGGAACAGTAAAATCAACAATTCAAATATGCATATTTTAAATCTTCCAGGTGTTCGCAAATAGTTATACAGTAATAGTTTTCGGTGAACACTCACCTTAGAGATTGCTTGAACTCAATCACATAATGCTTGGATCAAGATTATTCGGAGAGGACCTTCAAAAGCTCGACTTACGGATCTTCAAAGAGAGGGAACCTAAACGGATATAAATATTTACTACTTACAAGTCAAAAAGATGAAAGACGGAGATTGGCTACTTAATAGTCAAAACGTAAGTCGAGAAGATGAAATATAAAAATAAACATAGAATTTAATGATGAATGGTATTTGAACTGAAGACCTCAAGGTTCCACTCCAAACACCAAACCAACTAAGCTAGCAACTGATTCAGTTTTCAATTATTAATTTCCAGAAACTAGTACTTAACCAGTTAGAACAAACAACCCATCCCATTCAACCAACCGGTTTCACAAAACAATCCCGAAAGTTCTAGATTAGTACAGTTTTCTAGAAGTTCAGTTCAGTCGTTCCATTTTAAAAGCTGGATGAAAAATAACTACTAGAAGTTTTGATTGTGTTGGGTTTCGAACTTGGTACCAAGTCTCATCAAGAGTGACACCATACGAGTTCAACTATGTTGAGTTTGTGACTTGATTACACAGAAATATCGATTGATTTAGTATGGAACTCTGGCCAGACACAAAATTCAATAACTTTCAAAATTCAAAGTTTAACCCCAAGTCCCCAACCATATCAAAATGATATACAAACCAGACCGACACAGTCCTTCACGTTTTCTGAATTATAGACAGGACCCCATACTTTCTGAAATCTCACAAAGGTCATAACAGTTTCTAAATCGAGTTAAAGGTCCCAAAACTAGTCCAAAACGAATCCGAATCTCAGTCCAAACACACGGTACAAATCTAGTTAGAGTTCCAATCGAAACCTAATCGAGGTCAGGGGTAAAATGGTCAAACCAGCATATACAGAATCGAAACGGGGATTGAGATGAGAAGAATAGGAATCTCACCGTACCTGAGGTGGCATAGATCGAATTCCGGTTGGGGCAAAACGGAAACGAGGAGTTAATAAAATAAAAAGAATAGGAGAAGAAGAATAGAAGAAGTAGAGAGACGAGATGAAGACCTTACCCTTACCGGAGACAAGACGGAGCGAGCAGAGGTCGGAAAGGAGCAGAACGGAGGTGGAAGGGTGGAGATGGTGAGGTGGCGGCCTGGTGGTGGTCCTTGGCTCGGCGAGCCGAGCCGAGCCTCAGCAATACTCGGCTCGTGAAACAGCACTAATCTCGACGAGATCTATCCATCCGAAAAGGAGTGGGTGGTTTCAAATTACTACTTAATTTTGGTGTTGATGGAAGTATTAATTGATCAGGAGTTTGGTGGAAGAAGATGCTAAAAGGGAAGAGGGAGCCGGAGACGAAGATAAGAGGAAAGGTGAACAGACACAAAATTGAGAAAAAATTGCAAATCAGAGCGTGAACTCCACACGATTTTCTTTATTTATTATATAGAGGTTAATATCGCTAAATTAAATATTCTATGGTCACAACAATTAAGAGAGATTATTTATAAATCACAATCCTCAAACATGCTAATTAATCAATTTTAAATTTTCAAACTCATAAAAAAAGAATTGGTACTCACTCCCCAAACACAATTAGAATTAATATACTTTCTTTTCTATTCTTAGGTCGGTTTCGTGCTGACCTAAACACAGGTCTCCATTAGATGATTTAATTATAATTTATTAAATTTGATTAGATAAATATATTTTTACCCTTTTACGTACCCATATAGATTAGTATATTTTAATTTACCAACTTAAAATCAATATGGATCAAAATCCAAAAAAATGACCACCTTAGTTTAACAATATTGTAGGTCTGTATCGATTCATCAGCCTCAGAATTCCAACACCATAAAATATTTACTTGAATTCTTTAATTCACAGAAACTACAAACATGACAATGTGAACAATGTAGGAAGCCCCTATTTCTCTTAGGTTTGTAATCATCAATGGATCGGCCTAATTAGTTCATGAAACAAATATTCAATATGGATTTGGAGATCGCCATTGCCGATCATAACAAAGCACATGTCTCTTTCGATCTTTTCTTCCATCTAACCATGTTCTTTTCCAATTCAAAGGTAATTAGTTGATCATGAAGAAATTAATGGATTAGGGTTCTTCATCTCTGATCTTTCCCGATGAATGACAATTCATGCTCAATTGAATTGGATTAATGAATTTGTAATTGATTAAATATTTAATTGTGATTAAAAAGAAAATTGATAAGTTCATATGGTTTATAAATGTTTTTCTTGATCGAATTCTTCATAAATATTTTTTTTTATTATACAAAAAGGTCATTATAGGCAATTTATATTTTATGTTATTTTTTTAATAATTAAAATAATGAATTTAAACACATCGTACCGAAATTTACATATTAAATGGCTTTGAACCGAAAGGCACAAATCAGACTGAATTAAGTGCTACATGGCAATCATCTGAAGGAATACCTATGTTCAGGTCGGTACGAAGACGACCTGAGCATATAAAGCCCTAAAATCAAACATATTCGGGGCTTTCTATTCTCAGGTCGGCTCCGTACCGATCTAAACTCAGGTCTTCATTCAATAGTTGTCATGTGGCGCTTAATTTAATCTCATCCATTCATTTCGGTTCAAAGTCATTTTTGGTAAGATGGATTATAATTAATTTTCTTTAACATTAAAAATCACCACAAAAATACAAATTAACTATAATGTCCTTAATTTCAATTTATATGATTACATATACACGTAAACCTTATTAATTAATCTTAATCACAAACCAAAGTTAATTGATCACAATTAATTTATCCATTTGAATGATACATAAACTATCAAACACTTCTAAATAATATACTTCGTAGCTAAAAAAATAAGCCTCTGTTATTGTCATCTACAAATGTTGATAGCTAGTGCAATTAGATTATGGAAAACGAATATCCATTGAATTGTTGTTGAAATTAATTTGATATGTATTGATTAATTTTAATTTTAGTTAAAGTAAATTTTTATTTTTAATTTAATACTTATAAAATAGTAAGAACTTATTTAAATTATTTAAATGAATTTTTTGAAAGTAGGGGTATAACTGCACATTTATATATTTTTATCAAAATTTAATAATTAGAATGAAATATATAATAAAGACCTACGTTTAGGTCGGTACGAAGCCGATCTGGGAATAGAAACTACTCCCTCCTATCTTTTTTAGTTTTCATTTTAGCAAATTCACACATATTAAGGAGAACCTATTACTAGCTTTCTAGTTATAAAATTAATTCTCAAAAGCCTATTGATAATAATTTAATATTGTAAAATATAGAGACAAAAGAGATTTAAACCTATCATTAGCAATTATTATACCTAAAGTGATAACTATTAGTGTTATATCAAAATTTATAAAAAGACAACTAAAAAAGATAGGAGTTAGTATTAACTTTTTTTTTTTTTTTTTAAACCAAGAATGTTTACTCTCTCATTTCCAAGCCGAATAAGATCAAAAGATCCACACGAGGCTATATCGAGCCTTCCTACACTAGCTTAATAGACTCGTTGCCTATCAACCTAGGTCAATACACAACTGTTCTAATTTATCGTTCCCAGCACATCTCGATCTAATAATCTGGATACCTCAGCTGCTATATGAGGTCCAACGGGCTGTTGACATAACAGTTTCATACAGTCCAGAGTACTGCATACGCCATTTCGGTAAATGCCAACTTCAAAATTCGCTTTCACATTCTTCCTAGCAGTAACTCTTTTAATATCCATTGATGTTCCTCAGTCCAAAAAAAAAAAAAAAAACAGTTGATAATGTCTAATCTCCATCCACTCCAGTACCTTTCTCGAAATTGGACCTGTACTTGTACACTCAAAAAACAGATGTTCAATATTTTCAGGTTCCCCACAGAAGATACATAAACCATCATTTGGATCACCCATCTTTATCAATCTCTCTTTTGTATATAGTCTGTTCAGACATACCAGCCAAGCAATAAGTTGAGAATTTTCCTGTAGCCATAGCAACCTGCCAAGCCCTCATTTATGCACCAACTCGATCTCTATATATACTTCATTATTCTTTTTCACCAACTTTTTCTCTACAGCTAAAACTCACTTTAGTGATTCTTAGAATGCTAAATCAACGTACATACGGAATAAGGATCAAGACGACTATCAACTTTCCTAAACAAAATCAACCAATTAAGAATATTATGCACCCGAAGAACTAGTTGTCTAGAATTTCAGTGAAGCTCAGAATCCAGTACTATATGGCTTTATATGAGTTTTTCAGTCCAAACATTCTGTAAAATTAAAGATAGGGTCAAACAGTTTTAACAGAATAAATATCGCCACATGCCAGTGAAGCACAAACAAACAACTCGTTACACATAAATGAACTTCAAAAATAAACTAACAAGGGATACAAATCCAAAGCTGGGCAGATTGATTGCAAGCCCTAAGCTCTCAGCGCAAGGAAAAGAAAACACGTCAATTAAGCAATATTACTGAATTAAGAAATTAATACTTGCTTTATGGACTTCCTCAGCTCACCTGTTTTATTTCCGAGATGACCTGCTGCGCGCTCATACAAGCGCCTATCAATTCAATTGTTCAACAACCACTTAAGAACTGAAACAAACATGTTTTAACATGTAAATCTACTTGAGATGGGTAGGATAGACACTTAATCAGGCGTTGCGAGATTCGAACTCGCGACATCTCACAAAAAAGTGAGCATCATGCCATTAGATCAAACACCCATATAATAATAATGAGCTAATAAAGGAGAAGAACAGGTAAGATTGAAAAAGAGACATGAACATTGAAACCAAGTATACTCACACTAAGAGGCTGAATTCATACTTGCAAGATAGATGGAGAAAGTTGAGAAAGAAACGAAGTTTGTGTTTCACAAATATCCAAATCAAAACCGTTACTATATATCGCTCGAGAAAGAACCAAAGTAGCAAAACCATGCCCAAAAGATCAATAACCACAAGGAAGACAAATGGAAAAGAAAGTGCAGTTTTGGCATTAGAAAACATTTCAAAGCATATTATCAGACTCTGTTCTAGCTAAATAGAAAGAAGATATTTATACAGACATATAGCTCTAAATGAACTGTACACAAAGATGCAAGTAATAAACATACATGTAATGATGTTCATGGCTGGAAACGCTTACCAGCAGCGAAAAGAAAACTGTTTGCTATACTTTGTAGGATGCTTTCTTTCTATGCTAACTCAAACTCGAAATCCTAGTATGTCTTTCAAGTGTATAAGTAATAGTCCATTCATCAGATGAAACTCTTGTCAATATTTCAGAAGGAAAATAGCTCACCATCCCATCCTTAAGGTTGCTATGAGATGTACTTCCATATCCAGAATATAGCCTCCCTAGCTGAACAGAAAAGCAAACAGGAGAGGAGTAGAAAAGAAGGTATACATTTAAATTCCTCCATTGAAGTGTAGCATAAGCAATCATGCCAATTGTCCCAGACAAACACCTGTATTTTACATCTCACTTGAGTCCGTTTTGAATTTGCAAGGATTCATTTACGTACAGACTAGTTGAAGGAACTAATGAAATTTACTTACCACTTACCAGCTACTACAAACGTTTTTTTTTTCACTTGCACAAAAACCTACTCTGTTTATTTAATCAATCTGAACTAGAAAAAAAATAAAAAATAAAAAAATTCATTAGATTTCATAAAAATCAAACAGTGCCAAATAAAATGCACTTAGCATGAGAGGACAAATATATTTGGCATCAAAATCCAGCATGCTAATACAGGAAGGCTTAATTGGTAGAGTATCTGTACTAGCCTGTAACAACTCAGATTTCTAACATTGTATACGAATTATATCTGGTGAAAAATAAAGAAAATGTACGCAAACTGTACTTGAACTTCTTAAGTTTCATGTGAAATATCTGCATCTCTACAGCGAAGCTTTTGCAATGCAGATTTAAATAAATAGAAAGAAGACTCTTAACAATTAATTAGTACAAGATATTGCAGAAAAGGGACTCTAATATTCTCAAACTTAGCCTGGTCCAACTGTTCTACATCAGCCTAACTGATGAATAGCTCAGCAAGAAGAAAGTTGCTTGTTCACTCTCCAGAAAGTGAACCACATACAAGGCATTGCATGTCAAAGCAACACACTTAGCAGCTACTACTATATAAACTAGGACTCATGTCAAAGCCACATAAATTTAGGTATAATGGTAACATCCATATTTATGAAACAAAAACCTTTCGAGCATAATTAACTCAAGATGTTAAGTAAAGAGATGAGCAAAAATGGCAAATGGTATAAAAATTGGATTTTTCAGTCAGTTTGTCAAAGACACATATTTTTAATCATAATGCAAGAAATGGTGCCAGAAACTATTATATACCTGGCAGTCCTGGCTGGAGTATATGTAGTATAGTAAGGTAAAGCAAACTATTAGTAGGTGAGGTTTATGAATGATTGGAGAGAGGCATATCCTAGGCTAGTGTATTTCAAGTACTCAAAGCTGAAAAACTTCTTCGCCAATTATTGGCCTGAAAATCAACACTAAATAGTAACAAGAAACTTCTTCTTTTTTTTTTCTCTTTTTTTTTATTATTATTTTTTTCACATAAAGTTGAGCTGCATATGCTCATATAATAAAATAAATTAAGGAGGTTTGTACTAGCCAAACAACGTCATAATCTTGATAATAAAGTGCTAAACGTTCTAGCAGAAAATCTCAGAAAATCTAGATTATGTAAACTAGACCAATGAACAGGCTTGGATGGATGGAAGCAGCTGGTTTGAGTAACTTGATCACAACTAGACCATGCTTTGCAGTCTTTAACACCGAATAGAGACGAAGAACTGTAGTATAAAGTTGTCACCTGAAATGAGGAACGAGGAACACAGCAGATGTCCTCAAGGACACAGTGATAAGGAGACAAGTGTACCTCAATCAGCTTCCTTTTTACCTATAAAACACTTCAATTTAAACCCAGTCTGCCTAGAGATTGGCCTTGAAATCTACAACATGTTACTGCTTGACCTACTTGCTATAGGCTGGAGCAAAACCTTCGAAGCACTTGAGGTAGCGGATGATAGAAAACAACTGCCTGTGTTCTACAGTAACCAATGAAGTGGACCAGTCTATAACAGATCCAAAACAAAATAGCTCTAAACCAGCTCTAATCCCTTCTTTATAGAAGCAGAAAGACCTTAAACAAAATGCAATTACAAATAAAAATCTTACAGCAAAACAAACACACTTGTCTAATCCAACGTACAATACAAGTCAAACTAACAACGGACCAGCACTGCTAAGGTGAACATTAGGGTTAAAACCAACTATAGCTTGATAGAGCAGAGGATGCGAGAGAAGACACGATATTGGTGTAGCTACGTTTTCTGGAGTTTATTGACAGAACGGAAATAAAATAAAATAAGGATATCAATCTCCGAAGAACCGAACTACCCTAAGCCCAAACCAACGCTTACGAGTGAACAACTATAACTTAACTTCTTAATGAATAAACCCTGTGACTGACTCTTTTATATTTTAATAACTAACTTGGCTAGAACTCTATTTGGTTATTTCCTTATGAACTCTATTAGATAACTTACCTATCATTACTAAAACTCTAATAATAATATATATTGATCCTATTAATAATCTAGGACTCTAGGTCCGTAATATTCTTCCCCCCTTCAACAAGTAGTACAACACCTGCAAGTCCAGAGACCAAACTGACCAACAAACCGGCGTCCCATAGAGTACACACGTAACAGAGATGATGAACCCTGAAACATTGTAATGGACCCTCACATTGTTAATGTTTTTTCTCTCTCTCAAATCAAATACAATCCAGAAAGAAGTACTGCAACTCCCCTGGTACAGATCTCTTGCCCTGCTTGAATGCCGTTCCAAGAAAAAAAAATTCACACCTTATCTCCTCTGAAATAATACAGGTACCACCGAAACCAACAGACAAAATCGAACTTAAAGTAGAAGATAAAATGAACTAGAGGAAAAAAGCCAGATTAATTGTTTGAAGGAGCAACTACACCAGGAAAACCAAGTGACCAAAGAATTAAAAAAAAAAAAAAGAGAGACCTAACTGCAGCAAACCAGATGACAAAGCAAATGAAAAACACACAAAAGAGCAGGAAAAGACGAGAAGAAAGGGGAAGATGAAACTCCCCAGAGAAAGGGGCAACACCAGAAAAAGTAACAACCAAAATCAGCTGCACTTCCAAGAAAAAACTAAACAAAAGAAAACAAGAAGGCATGAGGAACATAATTGTTGAATAACTAGAAACGTTATTTCTTTCTATCTCCAAGGGAAGTGTACATTGACAAGAAGCTATAGCAACAGCCAAATGCAGAAGAAGGTTACAATAGAAGTCAGCCATGTACACACTAAAAACAAACAACCATTCAGGAGTGCTGCGAGAATTCGTGAGGTCTCACATAAATTGAGAATCATACCATTAGTCCACACACCCAAATAGGCAATAAAATTAGATCTCAATCTCAAATCCACAAAACAGTGAAACTAGATAATTAAGGACCTTGTCAAGAATAGGAGCAAATGAAGATTACAAAAGAGGATGAACAGAAGAAGGAAGAAGCTACAATTGAACAAAAGAAGAAAGAATCACTTATAGTGTGTGTGATGCAGAGTGGACAAAGTCAATAGTGGAGCTTTATATATGGTAGTAGTAGCATAATTGTGCAAAGTATAATATCAAGTTACATCATAAGAACCTTGCACATGTTAAGAGCCATTGTGTGACTTAGAGAGACCCAAAATGAACGATCATGTATAGCCAGAACCACTTGCCTTGACTTGTAAAAAATTGAACACGGCCTTATTTTTGGTTTATCAAAAGAAGAAATAAAAGAAAAGAAAAGAATAACTAATAATTGTTTTCATCAGATCTGTCAAGAATCACTAGAAAACTGGGGAAGCAGGAAAAATCTTTTGAAGAAACATAGATATACATGACATCTTGTAGTTATTATAGTAAATCAGTATGCACGGAAATCAGGCACAGTATTGGGGGCTTAGGAGAAGACATGGATAATATTCATCGACTACTCGACTAGGTCACACCACCTCATATATCAATATACATCAGAAACCTACCTTGCTTTAACTTTTTTATCATAAGAAGGGCAGTCCTGCATCATTAACGATGTTTCATCAGAATTCAGTGGATTCGATACACATTCACTGGGCCTGCAAGAAAAAGTAAAATAAATCAACAAAAGCAGTGAAAAGCATTGTTACTCAACACACTAACTGAATGTGAACAATCTGTTTCACTTTCATAGACATATCAAACTAAAATAGAACTAAGTAGCACAAACCAAAATGGACATACTTCACCGAGATTCTGTGAACTATCTGTGTCAAATCCAAATCATTGAAGTTCTAGTAACACAATAAACTTGAACACGAATACAAACTCAGTTATGAGTCAATATCACTAGAGTTCCAAATTAATACAAACTCAGTGATGAGTCAATATCACTAGAGTTCTAAATTTCAGGTCAACATTACATAGTCACCATTCAAACAACTAAACACAGGCCACTGCAAACTAAAAAAAACACACAAAAAAAATATATAGTAATTAATCTAAGAAGAAGATGATCAAAATCAAGTAGTAAATTAGATATTACAACAATTTACAGGTGAAGGGTTTGTACCTATCGAAAAGTATGAATTGATAGTTACAGTTTCATCACTGCTCGGTGAAGTGCTATCCATAAAAATTACGATATCCATAAATAAATTAGAGAATCTATATGGTTCACCAAGCAACCTCAACAATCTACTCTTACTCTAGAACAAGTTTTTATTCAGTCCAATCTTCGTTGGATAGGTAACAAGAACTCTACAGCAAACAACTCAGAACAACCCTACAGCATCTGGATAGGTAACAAGAACAACTCAGATTTCTAACATATCAAAACTGAGAACATTGAAGGTGCATATCAAACATTCTTGCAAGACAAAGAAACCTGGTTCCTAATTTGCTAAATTAGGAGTAATATATAAAGATCAATTACAAACTCTCCAAATGATTAGGTAGGACAAACATGTACTATAATCAATCTCTTTAAGTTCACCTAATATATGTATCTCCCCCACACTCTTGTGCATACAGACTGGATTCTTTAGCAGTAGTGAACCATCTATAATCTAACATCACAGGCTAATCCTTGGGGCTCAATTGGAATAACAATGTATCCCTAAAATGATAAAATACACGGATTATCCATACTACACCTAACATTGATCAATCTGACCCACAATCGCATAAACATAGTGCTCATATAATCGTACACAAGTGATGAATCATAAAAAAACGAACTGGCACTTCTATATCCTGAATAAAAAGCAGAAATCCATAATCCCTAAAGCAAAGTATGAAGAAATCCATTACCCACCTGTACAGAATCGAAAAATCTGACTGAGTTGTGATTAATCTTTAAATTCTGACTGAATTCCCAGCCTTGTCGCTTGATACTGCCGGAGGATTTGATTTCGCCATGGGTGAATAGAGTGATGAAGTAGAGGAGAGAGGAGAAAGGGAGACGAGTGACGGTCTGTTTCATGGGGCTCTTTATATAATTCTAAATAAGGAAGTTAAAAACACCGAGAGTCTCAAGAGTCCCAGTAGCTCGATATTAGAGGCGATGAAAGTTCAACTTAATGATAGATCATCCACTACAGTTTCCTGGAAAAAGAGCACATTATATTTTTCCAGTGCTATTAACATCGTCAGTCTAATGACACTGAAATAAAGTTGATCGGATTCTAAAGTCTGGTCATCTAGAAATCCATCTATATTACTTTTCCTACATAATATACTGGAAGTTTCTTAACGGGATTGAACTCGAGACAAAATGAAACAAGATGAGCTTCACCACTCAACTTCCAATCGACCAGGCCACTCCCGACGGAATCCATAATGTTAGTTCAGACCAAGTCTCCCAATGTCTATCATATCCCAGATGGCATCCGAACGAGTGAAGTTAGCAGCAGATTTTGGCCAGTCATGAATCTTACTGTTACTGGAGAAAGCTAAATCAGTTTTCAACCCCTTCAACTGTTCTGTAAGAGACAGGTACTCACCTGCACAAGAACAGAAATGGAGAATTGTGTTTGGTTAATATTTCAGGTCAGAAACATAATAACCATGGAAGGGAGTGATTTATAATGATGTGGCATCTTGTAGAGTAGAGAATTTAATTCGAAAAGTTGCGTAAGCTGTGTTCGCTAATAAAGACCGTAAGTGGATAGAAGTTAAGTGTAGAGGGTTGCACATTGCTTAGGGATATTAAGTGTTTGGGATAAACCGTATACTTTGAACACCTGCTGCTGTTTTCTCCAAAATGAAAAAATCACAAAATAATAATAATAAATAATAAATAAAAAACAAAGAAACAAGAAAAAGACATTCAAAAACTGTGGAAGAACGTTGGGCTTAGAGACCAGAAGGAGGCGCTTATTTAGAGTTACCGACGAGCACAAAGTCTCACGGAATGCTCTTAAGATGTATAGTATTAAGCATCTGAATAAATTTACATACCAATCCATCCGCTAATCATATAGTTCAGTCTTTGGGGAGACAAACTGTGAAAGTGTATGATCAACTGAACAGAAGAAAAAATAAAGAACTTACTGTCAACAATGAGCTTCTACTGCTGCATTCTTAGAAGCTGCTGCTTTAGTGTGGTGTTCTCCAATGACAGAGCAACGTGTTGCTGAAGCAAGGATGCAACCCTGACGTTCAGTTCTGAACCCCAATTCTGTCCCACAAAATTTAACAATTGGATCAGTAGAAAACAAGAGGTCAAATGCAGGAAACTATGGGAACAAAAATACATATGCTGCCATAAAGTATTACACGTTTCAATTGATTGCAAGATCAGGGTACACATGCAAAGCATATTCCTATGGCATTTCAGCCTCCTGGAGCTTGGATTTTGTACATAATGATTTAAAGGGCACATTAGGTTATCTCATGACTATGGTAATGTATTATGTATCGACAATGATACAATCCAAATGTCTCAGAAACTTAAATTTACACAATGCAAAAACTTAGAGTATCCTTGGATCGGACCTCTAAATCTCCAAAAGTAGATCACCAGAAGAGGATATGCCACATTTCACAATTTGTAAGTATAAAGACTTCAGAATATGGTCATATTTTCTATTGCGTAAAAGTGACACTAGTCTGAAATTCCCTCAAGTGCTAGGCATAGTTAAACACGAAAACCTATTCTTCCCCTGATAATGTATATTTTCTTATGTGTGGAACTATTGAGTTTGATTTAATATTCTTGAAAATTTGCATGGTTGTCCCGGCAAGCATATGATTCATCTAACTTCCAAGGATGAATTATAAAATCAATCAGCTAAAGTACACTAGTTTGCGGAGCAATTTACCTGAAGAATATTAACAGTTCTTCAGGTATAGTGACTTTTGAACGGCTAAAGAATGTTAATTCCGGTGAGGTATAGTGACTTTTGAATGGCTATTAGCCTATTATAACATTTTCTGATAATTCTAGCCGCTATTGACTCACGTTACATCAAAGAAAAGCCTCATCAAGATGAAACAAAAACTATTGCAATGGATTCAAGATTTCGTGCTTGGAACGAAAAGTAACAGACATTCAAGGGACCTTTTAAACCAGCCGAAACGGTCTCTACTTTAACCTTCTAGCCATACATTCTACATAATGACACATGCCGAAATGTTTCTAACAGACATTCGAGGGACCTATTAAACCACTGGAAAATATCTTTACTTCAACCTTCTAGCCATACACTCAAGAATCTAAAAACATTTCTACATTTGGGTATCCTAGACATACCTCAGAAACAAACTAACCTATGCATTAGAGAATTCTGAGGCATCCATCCATATTCCAAACATAAAAGTTTGGAACACATCAAACATATTCCAATAGGCCCAAATGAACTAATAAGCTGATCCAACAGTGACCCATCAATACTTCATCAGTTTAGTGGGGCACACACACACAAAAGGGGGGGGTGTCAGATTATAGAGCCAAACCAACATCATACACAGCACCTAGAATAAAGAACACATCACCATACGATAGACAAAAATGGAACAGAAACTGCAGAAACACAAGAATAAACATGAAACAAGCAAAGATTGGTACCTTAAAGTCAAATTCCTTCCATAAACATCAAACACCTACAAACAAGAAAACGAAAATCAGCACTAGCTTCTGGGATTTCACATTTACACCAAATTAACCCTCAACACAACAGAAACTTCCAAAAGTAGTATGAATTCTGACAGTATTTATGAACACTAGTAGAAGCAATTGAATAGTATAGAGGAAATTTTTACTGCATTGTACAAACAAATAATGAATACTGAGATATGGGTTTTTGAACGAAAGTTGAACACAGCTCAACTTTATGATTTTTTTGTTTTTTTTGTTTTTTTTCTCTTTTTTTCTTGCTTACCTCTTGTGGAATGTGTGAGTGAGTATGAGCTGTTTAAGGGTTACTTCATCATGGAGCAATGCAAACACCTAACTACTGAACCTATGCTGTAATACTAAGGCAGGGATCTTAAACATGTAAAGGCCTTCACATGGAATTAGATACAAAAGGCATGAAACACATGTATCTTAAAGAACAATAATATGCAAAATATGAGAATTCAGTGAAAACTAAACACTTAACATTGCTTCATCGCATTACAGATTCACGCAAATGAGGTAAAAGAATGGAAAGCCTAACCTTTGATGGTGTTTGCAGCTGGAAATTCCCACAAATGGTGCATATAATTGAATAATCAACTCACTAGAACAGAAACCCTAGCATCAACAGGACACGGAGAAACGCACATCATTCAGTAAATAAATCAAAGCACATGTTATAATTGAGCATCAAATCGGAGTTGTAGAAGCGAAAATTAAGAATAAACCCAACAAAATTGACTTACCACTCGACCTAGGTTTTGAATTGGGGGTATTCTTGGTCCGTTAACCTGTAGATAATTTGGTGGATTTCATTTTCTCTGGTCCGGAGAAAATCTTTGTTTGATCCATAAGCGGGAGAATAACATGTGGGCCCCGCTTCATATGTGCAAAGGACAACCGTGCCCATAGATTCTTTGTAAACTTCCATAAATAACCTCAACTACCCATTTAAATTGATGACTCGACAGTCCCACACAAAAGCTAGCACACTGGTTCGGAAACTAGCTTCTTCAACGGAAATTAACCTCTGAACGTCATTGACGCCTAAATTAAGATCATTGTTCCGAGTACGAATCGATCAGTTACATTCCCTTTCTTTGATGTGCTCTCATATTGTATATTACTACATGTGCGATTATTTGCAGTTGGACCGTTTCCGGCATTACGAATATATTACTTTTAGAGTTGTTGATTATGACTCTTCAGAAGTGTTTCTGCCCGAGCTCTGTAGAGTTGTCACCATGGCACATGTGCTTTCAACTTCATACTGTAGCGCATCACACATTTCGTTATCAAGTGGTTAACAAGGAAGATCAGCATGCTTAAGACTTCAGAGATCCTCCTCGCATGATATCTCCACTGGCTATATAAGTTTCAAAGGGCAGAATTATCACCACTATTCAGAAACATCATAATCAAATATGAGGAACATTAAAAATCTGAATATGTGATACAATTGAAAAAGAATGTGTAAAGAACAGCTCACCTTTCCACCATCAATGTGAAGTCCGAGTTTGGACTACGAGCATGGCCTCGGGACTAAATAAAGCTACATACTGTGTTGGAGGTATCAAACCTGATTACAAGATTACAACTTTGGACGCCTACTCCCTCTTCAAGCATAGCAGTTGCAACAATTATGTTAACCTGGAGACGTATTATGAAGCTATTAACTGAAAAACAGAGAAGAATATAATAAAATATATATGCTGACATCACTAAAAATCTTGAGAATCACAGAATAATGGATTTAATACCGTCCCCAGACGAAATTGATCAACAATAGCATTCTGCTCTTTTTGACTTCGTGTGTACAACAACTTAGAGCTGTATCCGCCTGTGTATTCAACCGCCCATCCAGGTGATTCACCAAGCATCTCGTTAAGAAGTCTGCTGATAGCGATGGTCATGACAATTCTCCCAGCAATGACTATACACCTCATATCCTTGTTGATGACTAACTTGGACCTGAACTAGAGAAGGAAAATATCACCAAGTTTTTATGTATTTGGAGAAAACTGTGATAGCCCCAC
>JAHHQI010000009.1:0-28391 GCA_028274465.1 Plantago ovata | reverse complement strand
TAGGAAGCAAGGGAACTTCTTATTTGATTGTGTATATAACTCTAGTACTTGTAGTTAGTTCTCTCCTATGTTTGCGTAAAGGGATATCATAACGGAACACTCTATATAGCAATCTAACTAATCTAGTGATCTAGTTGTTGTTCTTGATAAAGGGAAGACATACAACTCATTCTTTACATGGGATTGTATCTTTCATCTACCTAATGCAATAGAAAGTGAATGAATGAATCAATAGACAACTAATCTAGTTTGTAAGGGTAATGGAAAGGTTAGTTTCAGCTATAGTACTTGTAGTTAGTTCTCTCCTATGTTTGAGGAAAGGGATATCATAATGGGATACTCTAAATAGCAATCGAACTAATCTAGTGATCTAGTTGTTCTTCTTGATAAAGGGAAGACATACAACTCATTCTTTACATGGGATTGTATCTTTCATCTACATAAAGCAATAGAAAGTGGATGAATGAATCATCTAGTTAGTAAGCACAATAGATAGGTTAGTTTCAATGGACTATTTAACATTCTCATTTAGGAAGCAAGGGAACTTCTTATTTGATTGTGTACATAACTCTAGTACTTGTAGTTAGTTCTCTCTGTTAGGGTTGAAATATGTCCAGTCCGCATGTACGAACTGGAGCGGCCTAAGAGCGCGACAAAGCATCATAGGCCGTCCCTCAAGGGGCACGACCACACCCAAGTATGTCACTAAGGTGTGGATCGACCAACATAGGGTCCGACCATCACTGGGAGGACAACCCTCAAAATAAGCTCCTCACAAGGACAAAGCTGCCAGTGGGCTCGAGGAGCATCTCCCGGGCTCGAGGAGACCTTACGTCAAGGTAACGCTCCTTAACAGAAACTGAGCAGGACACTACTCGCATCATCCACGCACAAGGAAGGCACGAGGACCCCAGAGCGACCAGCCATGGTTACTCTCTTGGGCCAAGGCCCACGGACCTCCTTAATGGGCCTGGGCCGAGGAAGGCCTCAATCCTGGCCGTACACGTGGCGTGATCCTACATGACCGGAAGCTGAAGGGTCACAAGTATATAAGGGCCTCATTTACTCCTCAACAGTAAGCATTAACTACACCACCCGAGCACCACTTTCACTACTCATACTAGGGAAGCCTCACAACTCCCTACTCGTAAAGTCGCCTCTCCGGTCTGATACCTTACAGACCGGGCAAGAGACACTAACCCCCCCCCTCTAGTCTATTTCAGGTACGAGGAAGCAACAAGAAGGCTCACTTCCTATCTTAGGGGAACACTACAAGAAGAACAACTTGAATGACTTAGAATAGCGACTCATTGCGAACTTAGAAAGAAACACGAATTACCCTTCAACATTTGGCGCCGTCTGTGGGAAACGACACGAAAGGTCATTCTTTGCCCTACTGGTCGAGCCACTTTCCTCCTCGTGACACTTCACGAATATGCCTCCCAGAAGAAGCAACCGTCTTGCTAATGCACCACCCGTAAATCCTCCTCGACCTAGAGGCCGTCCCTCTAATAACGGTCGCGGAGGAGGAACGGATGATGTTCCGAGGGAGCCAAGAAACAACAATGTTGCAAGGAACCGGGATTACACGGAGGGGGCATTTACTAATGTCACTCGCTCCCAAAATGAGACATCGAGGGAAAATAATCCACAAGGAGTTCCGGTAGGAAATGCCTACGGAGCTTTGAGAGTCGCGAACAACGCCGAGTCTAGGGGGCAGCCTCATCCGGTAGCAATTAACCAACCTCCCGAGACAGTGAACCCTCCTCAACCGGCCGCATTGACCTTCACCCTTCCTGATGGACGTGTCGTCCGACCATCAGATTTCGGGATGGGCGAATCTCAATACGGTCTATTCCTTCTTACTCTACAAGGATATGTCGGAGGTAATGAGGCTATTAGGGTTAATACCGAGATACAAGCTCCAGGAGAACCACAAGCACCGGTGCAAGAGCAACCTCGGGCCACCTTGGTCGCTCCTCGTCAATCCCAAGGAAGAGCACCTGTTGCACAAGATGAAGCACATTCGAGAGCCAACACCAGGCCGATCCAATCTCGACTTGGACCATCAAGAATCCAGTCGAGGTTAGGACCACAAGGTGCCCCGGATGATTTGAGAGACCTGATTGATAGAAGAATACGGGCGTCATTGCAAAATGTGGCGCAACAAGAAAATAGAGTTCAGGTGGTCGCTACGCCACCCGCTCTCCCCAATCAAGTTACCCCCAACCAGGTAACTCCTCAAAACCAACAAGAAGCAGTGGAAGAGAATCAAGCGTTGAGAACAGTAGCTGAGGTAACCCCCCTGGTCGATCCGATCACGGGGAGGAGGCTCACTCTGGAGGAACTCAACGCGAGGAAATCCGCACTTGATGCTCAGATAGAGACTCTTCGAGGAACCGTCCAAGAAAGAGAACAAGACCAAGATCCGAGCCCTTTGTGTGATGAGATCAGAAACCACCAAGCCAAAATTGAAAGAGGGTTCCCCACCTTCGAAAGCTATGATGGAACAAGTTGTCCGAAGGACTACTTGGTAAGATTTGGCACTAAAATGGATGCCTACGGGCATGACTCAAGAACCAAGGCACTCCTCTTTCCGGCTAACCTCTCCGGAGAAGCCATGAAGTGGTGGTCGCGCCTCCCTCACCGATCCATCAAGTCATATAGAGATCTCTGTAAGGAGTTTTCTAAGCGTTTCGAGAAAGTGATGAACGCCAAGAGACGGGTGAGGTACTTGGCCGAAATTGTCCAGAGAAACAATGAAGACTTGAGGGACTTCATCAATCGCTTTCATGAAGCAGCCCTCCAATTCGAAGATCACTCGATCAATGAGAGGAAAGAATATTTGTATGGTAACACTACCAACATCAGATTCCAAGATGTGCTCTCAGCATCGTGTGTAGAGAATGAAGCGCAACTTGCCAAAGTTTGCAAGGACTTCCTCGAAGCTGAGGAATTTCGAAGAACGGTCACCGTGAGAACCAATCTTCCCAAGGAAAAAGGGAAAGAAAAAGAAAAAGAAAAGGAGTACCCTCCTCGCCCCCAAAATCCCGGGAAGCAGAGGAATGAGCAAAAATTTGGGTTGATCAAGGAGGGCAACTCAAGAAATGATTTCAGAGACAAGAGGTCTCCTCCCAGAAGGTCACCTCCAAGACGATATAGCAACTACACAGACTTGAATAGGCCAAGATCCGACATCTTGAACTATATAGTCTCGAGGAAGCTAGACGTCTCATGGCCACCCCCGATTAAGGAAAATCAGAGGAACAAGAGTTCGGAAAAATTTTGTAAGTTTCACAAAGGGAAAGGGCACACCTCAGATGAGTGTGTCGAGCTCAAGAACGAAATCGAGAGGATGATACGTAACGGACAATTGGTTAACTACATCCGGAAGGAGGAACCCCTGGCACTACTGCCCCCACCTCCTCAAAGCGGGAGTGAGCACCCTTACCAAGGAAACCCTCAGGACGACGACATCCATAATTACAACAATTATGAGAACCGCCCTGTCAATGGAAGCATCCGCACTCTCACAATTGCGGGAGGACCCGCCGGCGGCGACACTCGTACTCAAAGGGAGATCACGGCGGACAACCTCAGAGTCCGAGATGTGAAGTATGCTCAAGCCGCGCGACCGGGAACCAACGTTATCTCTTTCGATGATAGCGAGATACCTCTGAAGCATGCCGGAGGAGGCAACATCTATGATCCTTGCGTCCCACTTGTAGTGTCCTTGGATGTTCAATCCTACAAGTTGGGTAGAATCCTCGTCGATACTGGGTGCTCGGCAAACTTGATTTTCACCGGAACCTTGAAAAGGATGCACATGAACCCAAGGGAAGGGCTCAGAGAAGTGAGGAGCGCATTGGTAGGATTCGGAGGACAACCTATCATGCCGCTCGGAATGATCAACCTCACGGTGTCAATGGGTAGCGCTCCTAGAAGGGTAACCCAACAGGTTCCTTTTGTGGTGGTCGATATGCCATTTGATTATTTCGCAGTCCTAGGCCGACCCGCTCTCTCTCAATTCCGAGCCGTAGTGTCCACAGTCCACAACAAGCTAAAATTCCCCACTCCTTTGGGAATTGGACAAGAAGTAGGAGACATACGAGAAGCATGGGAATGCTACACCTTGTCAGCCAAGTTCACTTCAAGGGTTGCCATTGGAGAACCCAACCCCGGGCAATCACCCGAGGAGACACCCCTTGTTCACAATGCGCCTTATCGTTTCTACACGGTTCGGCGAGTGAAGAGAAAATCAAAAAAGCCAAGTCCGTCACTTAGGCGAAGAAAAGCAATCATGAAAAAAGACAAGGATACTCTGGTAGGAGCTGTTAAGGAGCTCGAGGAGTATCAAGTGATTCCACCAGTCCCACCCTCTTCCAAAAAGAAGAAATTATTTGAGGAAAACAAAATTGAAGCAAGAGAAGCCCTAGAAGAAATCCAAATTGTCGAAGGAAGTGCCGACAAGGTCACAAAAATTGGCACAGAGATGGCCACTGAAGTCAGGATGAAACTCATCCAATGTTTGAAAGATAACAACGATATCTTCGCATGGAGCACCGAGGACCTGAAGGGGATCGACCCACGTGTCGCCGTTCACCGTCTGAACGTAGACCCATCGATCACCCACATCAGAGAAAAGCGAAGAGACTTCAGTGCGGAAGATAATGCCATCATAGAAGCGGAGGTACAAAGGCTTCTTAAAGCTGGCCACATCAAAGAAGTGAGATACTCAGACTGGGTATGCAATGTGGTCCTCGCGGAGAAGGGTCCGGGGAAATGGCGAATGTGCAACAATTTCACAAGGCTCAACAAGTTTTGCCCGAAGGATCCGTACCCTCTCCCACGGATCGATCAGCTGGTCGATTCCACCGCTGGATGCGCCCTCTTGAGTTTTATGGACGCGTACCAGGGCTTCTACCAGGTCAAAATGGCCAAAGATGATGTGCCTAAAACTGCCTTCTTCGCTAACGGCAATGTATTGCTTCAACGTGATGCCATTTGGCCTTAAGAACGCCGGAGCGACTTACCAAAGGTTGGTTAACAAGATGTTCAAGGAAGAGCTAGGTAAAACAATGGAAGTATATGTCGATGACATGCTCGTCAAGAGCAAGACCGAGGAGCAACATGTAGGTTACCTGGCAAAGTGCTTCTCAATCTTGAGAAAGTATGGCATGAAGCTCAACCCGGCGAAGTGTACCTTTGGAGTCAAAGGGGGGAAGTTCCTCGGCTACATGGTGACAGAGAGAGGAATAGAAGCAAACCCCGAAAAGATAAAGGCCATCCTCGATCTTCCCCAACCTCAATCCATCAACGAGGTGCAACAATTGGTCGGAAAATCAATTGCATTGAGTAGATTCATCTCAAGGTCTGCCGAGAAAAATCTACCTTTTTTCAAGGTATTGAGAAAGAGCAGCCACTTCGAGTGGACAAAGGAGTGCGAGGAAGCCTTCGAGAAGCTGAAAGAATACCTACTCGCTCCTCCTCTATTGTCAAAACCCGTGGACGGAGAGGTACTCTATTTGTACTTAGCAGCAACCGGGGAGGATATCAGCTCGGTTTTGGTGCGAATCCAAGGAAACGACCACTTGCCCATCTACTACTTGAGCAAAGTACTTGCCGGGGCTGAAACGCGGTACATGGATATCGAGAGGCTTTCCTTTGCCCTCGTTTATACTGCAAGGAGGCTAAAACCCTACTTCGGTGCTCACAAGATTGTTGTTTTGACAAAGCAACCTCTCAAGCAAGTCCTCGAAAAACCCGAAAATTCGGGAAGAATGGCAAGATGGGCGATTGAACTAAGTGAGTACGACATCGACTACCAAGCACCCGTAGCCAAAAAAGCACAAGTCATAGCCGACTTCCTAGTGGAGTATCCTTCAAAAGGAACTTCAGAGGAATACTATTCGACAACAAAGAGTGCTATGATGATGGTCGAAGAGCAACCCCATCAAAACAACCCAATGCAAGCTCTGAAGGATGCTTTAAAAGAGTTTAAGGAAATGTCCCAAACCAAAAGGAAAAGGCATGAAGTGTTCCTAACAGAGAAAACCGACGAACCAAAGGGTGCGGAGACCGTCTCTCCAAAACCCAAAGATCTAGTCGACCACGGAGACGTTTGGATTCTTCATGTGGATGGATCCTCATCAGGGAAAAATGGCGGGATAGGAATATACTTCAAGAGTCCCGGAGGGGCTGAACTAGAGTATGCCGTCACTCTTAGTTTCCCGGTCTCCAACAATGAAGCAGAATATGAAGCCATCCTCATCGCTCTACGTATGGCAAAGTCTTTGGAAGTGAAGAAGCTACATCTCTTCACTGATTCCCAATTGGCCGAGAAGCAAATCTCGGGGAAATTCAAAACCAAGAAAGACTCACTGGCTGAGTACAAGAGCGCCATCACTGAAGAAATCCAAAAATTCGAAAGTTGTGAGATTGAAAAGTTCTCGAGAGATCTCAATCAAAGGGCAGATGCCCTATCAAAGTATGCTTCAGCCTCCGGAGGAGTTGATACCCGGAACGTGATACTCATGAGAATCAACGCATCATCATTGTGGTCATCAAAGCCAAACGTCTTGGCAATTGACGATCAACCGAATTGGATGCAAGAGATAACAACATATCTCAAAAATGGAAGCCTTCCTCGTGACAAGGCTGAAGCAAGGAGAATCAAAGGAAAAGCTCCTCGATACATCATGCAAGGAGACTACTTGTACAAAAGGTCTTTCGAAGGAGTCTACTTGAGATGCGTCGCCGAGCATGAAGTTCAGAAACTTCTTGGAGAGATGCATTGAGGAAGTTGCGGCGACCATGCCGGAGGAAGAACCCTCGCGCAAAAAGTCATTCGACAAGGATACTACTGGCCCACTGTTCGCGAAGACGCTGCCCAATTTGTGAGAAAGTGCGAGGAGTGTCAATTGCACGCCAATTTGATCAACGTCCCGACGAAACCTCTTATGCCCATCGCCATCACTTGTCCGTTTGACATATGGGGCATCGACATAGTCGATCCATTTCCAAGAGGCACGGGTCAAAAGAAGTTCATCATCGTTGCGGTCGAATACTTTAGCAAGTGGGCGGAAGTTGAGGCAGTACCTACCATCACCGAACAGAGAGTGATGAACTTCGTGTGGAGGAACATCGTGTGCCGATTCGGCTTGCCAAGGGTCCTCATCTCGGATAATGGCGCTCAATTTTGCGGTCAAAGATTCAATGAATGGTGCAAGGAAATGAAGATTGAGAGGAGGTATACCTCTGTAGGACATCCTCAATCCAATGGGCAAACAGAAGCCGTCAACAAAATCCTTGTCAACAACTTGCAGAAGAGGTTCGCTACCAACAGGGACTGGGTCGACGAGCTTGATGGAGTGGTGTGGGCATACCGCACTACTTCAAAAACAGCTACAAGAGAGACTCCCTTCTCGCCAGTTTACGGGTCCGAGGCGGTCATACCAGCAGAAGTGGCGGTGGAAACCCTCAGAATCCAAGGGTACCAACCCGAGGACAATCATACAGAGAGACTCTTCGACCTAGAGACAATCAGTGAATCGAGGACCAACGCCTTGGCCAATATCCTCAGATATCAAGCACTCATCGCAAAGACCTACAACAAAGGCGTAAGAGAAAGAGACTTCCAAGTAGGAGACCTAGTACTCCGAAGAGCAGACATCTTGGGCAAAGTTGGGAAGATGCAACCCAATTGGGAAGGCCCCTACAAGATAATCGAAGCAAGGTCCAACGGAAGTTATCGTCTTCAAGACATGGAGGGAAGGGTATTGAAAAATCCATGGAACACTTCTAACCTCCAGAGATTCTACGCTTGAAGTTGCCAAGAGAAAAAGCTTTTTGAAAACTAATGTGGAAGGTCCACTGATCGAGGAGGATTCCTCACTGGTCCAAGTGAGAGGTACCCCTTGCTTTTGTTAAAAAGTTGTTGTAAGCAAGCTGGCCGAAGAGCCCCCATTGTAATTGCATTTCCGACAAATCAATACAATGTCTCTTTCAACAAGAAAATGTTCAAGTATAGAGCTACTATACTCAAAAAATAAGACTACTCGATCGAGAAAGCTTATTTAAATAAAAGCTATTCGATTTCCATGATTAAGGGGAACCCTCTCCGCTCTCTAAACTCTATGAGAGAATCGATCAGGAAACCACTCAAAGATGAAAAATCGAGGAGATGGAAGTGATCGAGGAGAGAGACTTCTAGTCTTTCTAACTCAACACTTGGAAATTTTTCTAAGTTCAACACTTAGAATTTTTCCTCAAGTGATCAATACGATCGAGAAGCATCTACGTTGATAAATCGAATAACTTGCAGCGAAGAACATTGGTTCTCGATTATAACTTATACGTGTTTAACTACTCTATCCATGTTATACGTCATAACAAAAATTGGATTTAGAAAAAACACAAGTGTATTGAAAGCGAAGAGCAGTGCATTTTATTGAAAGAAAAAGAGTAGCAATGAAACAACAACAGTGAAATTTATGTTACAAACATAGATGTTGCGAGGAGTGCCACAAAGGGCCGAATGAAGATTGTTTGAAAATAAAAACAAGTACGGGAATTGAAAAGATTACAACAGGCCCGAGCATACTCGGTCTTCAAGGAGGCTCCCCGGTCATAACGGGTGCGACTATCAGTGAATTCAGTGACGGGGGTGGTCGCGCTGGCAGCTCCTCCTCGAACGGTGCTCGTTTCCGGGCCTTCCATGTCGTCGCGCTCCTGAGCTCGAGCCTCTTCGATTGCCTTTTGATACATTGTTAGCTCTGGCTCGACGAAGTCGGCTGCCCTCCCGAGGACCGGATCGCTCAACTTCACCCACGCAGCGTTCCGAAGAGCTGCCTTCTCGAACGGGTAGATTATCCCGCTTCTCAAGCACTCAGGCACCCAAGCGGGGAGGTAAGCTGGCTTGCTGGGATAAGGAACTTCTGGGTCGGTCACCAGCTCGCCAAACTCGCACGCCTCGTGCATCTCTTCAGTTATCTCCTCATCAGGGTAAGGAGTCAGATCTTCGCGCCTCCCGGGATGCAGGTCCTCGAGGTCATCAGGATCAAAATCGGCTGGAAGCATGTTGACCCTCTTTAGTTGGCCAACACACGAGAAGAAGCCCTCCTCGCGCGATGCCACTTGTACATCTCTCAGGGCCAACTTATAAGTAACCGACGACATGAAGTCGCGAGCAGCAGAGACTCGGCTCCCTTTGAGGAAAGACAGGATGCTTGCCTTAAACTTTTCCATGCAAATGGACAAAGTGGCGTAAGCACCCTTGAAACTCTTGCTCCTCGATTTTTCCCGGGAGAGCTCCTTCTCCAGCTCCTCGACCTTTATCTTCAGCTTCCCGGCCTCAGCCTCCGAGACCTTGGCTTTTTTCTCTGAAGCAGCCAGCTTCTTCTCGAGGTCCTCGATAACGACCCCTATGTTGGCCCGATCAGCAGCGACCTGGCCATACGCCTCCTTCAAGTTCTCGAGCTGCAAAAAGAAAACAAAGTTAGTGAGGAGAGAAAAATCTATACTTAGAGAAGTTTCACAAAAATAAGTATAAAGACAAGTACCTGGAGCGAGCACATGCTGAGCTCGTGTGCCATGTCGAGATCGCTCATTTGAATGAGCCGCTTCACTTCATCTCCTGAAGCGGCCACCTTACCCTTTTTCCGGGCAGGTTCATTGTTACCACCTAGGTTGAGCTTCCTCGCTCCCTTTTTCGCTGCAGGCCTCTCCGGCCTCTTCTCCACCTCAACAGTGTTCAAGGCCTCCTCCTCGGCCTCCTTAGCCTCCTTCGCGCTCTTCGCAGCGGCCTCCTCCTCGGCCCTCTTAATGGCCTCCACTGGGTTCTCTCGAGTATCGAGCCCCTCCTGCACTAAAGCATCTCGATGATGCGCGGCGTTGCGGGGAGGGGTCAAGTTCAAGGAACCGAGGATCTTGGTCTGCTTGTTGGCTAGCCTTTGCTTCCTCCTCTGTTCCTCCTTGGCAGCCAATGTCTTCGACATTATCCACTGGAACCAATAAGCTGCAAGAGAATAAACACAAGTTAGTACGATCGAGGAGCAATAAAAATCGACGAGGAAAGCAAGAAAGCGAGGACATATCACAAACAGACAAAGCAAGCAAAGAAAAAATACAAGTACAAAGTAAAGAAAAAGCGCGAAGAACTAGTTACCGAAGAGGACTTTCCGGATATATCGGTTCCCGATATACCCTGTGTACGCGTAGGGTGAAAGACCCGCCAAGTACGGAAGTGGCTGAAGGACCAACCCCCAGTAAAAGTACTTCTCGGGATGGGGTCCCCGATTCTGCTCCTCGAGCTCCATAACCCAGGGATCAGACTCCTCGGGCAACGGATGCTTGTCCGCAATCTTCCCTCTGAACATGAGCTTGGGTACTCCCCACTCCAGCTCCTCCTCGCTCATGTTAGGCAACCTTCTCTTTCTGATATAGAAGTACCTATGAAACCACTTATAGCCCGAGGAGCTAGGAGCGTCCATGATGAAATATGTCCAGTCCGCATGTACGAACTGGAGCGGCCTAAGAGCGCGACAAAGCATCATAGGCCGTCCCTCAAGGGGCACGACCACACCCAAGTATGTCACTAAGGTGTGGATCGACCAACATAGGGTCCGACCATCACTGGGAGGACAACCCTCAAAATAAGCTCCTCACAAGGACAAAGCTGCCAGTGGGCTCGAGGAGCATCTCCCGGGCTCGAGGAGACCTTACGTCAAGGTAACGCTCCTTGACAGAAACTGAGCAGGACACTACTCGCATCATCCACGCACAAGGAAGGCACGAGGACCCCAGAGCGACCAGCCATGGTTACTCTCTTGGGCCAACGCCCACGGACCTCCTTAATGGGCCTGGGCCGAGGAAGGCCTCAATCCTGGCCGTACACGTGGCGTGATCCTACATGACCGGAAGCTGAAGGGTCACAAGTATATAAGGGCCTCATTTACTCCTCAACAGTAAGCATTAACTACACCACCCGAGCACCACTTTCACTACTCATACTAGGGAAGCCTCACAACTCCCTACTCGTAAAGTCGCCTCTCCGGTCTGATACCTTACAGACCGGGCAAGAGACACTAACCCCCCCCCCCTCTACTCTATTTCAGGTACGAGGAAGCAACAAGAAGGCTCACTTCCTATCTTAGGGGAACACTACAAGAAGAACAACTTGAATGACTTAGAATAGCGACTCATTGCGAACTTAGAAAGAAACACGAATTACCCTTCAACACTCTCCAATGTTTGCGTAAAGGGATATCATAACGCAACACTCTATATAGCAATCTAACTAATCTAGTGATCTAGTTGTTGTTCTTGATAAAGGGAAGACATACAACTCATTCTTTACATGGGATTGTATCTTTCATCTACCTAATGCAATAGAAAGTGAATGAATGAATCAATAGACAACTAATCTAGTTTGTAAGGGTAATGGAAAGGTTAGTTTCAGCTATAGTACTTGTAGTTAGTTCTCTCCTATGTTTGAGGAAAGGGATATCATAATGGGAGACTCTAAATAGCAATCTAACTAATCTAGTGATCTAGTTGTTGTTCTAGATAAAGGGAAGACATACAACTCATTCTTTACATGGGATTGTATCTTTCATCTACCTAATGCAATAGAAAGTGAATGAATGAATCAATAGAAAACTAATCTAGTTTGTAAGGGTAATGGAAAGGTTAGTTTCAGCTATACAACTTGTAGTTAGTTCTCTCCTATGTTTGAGGAAAGGGATATCATAATGGAACACTCTATATAGCAATCTAACTAATCTAGTGATCTAGTAGTTGTTCTGTACATACAACTCATTCCTTACATGGCACTGTATCTTTCATCTACATAAAGCAATAGAAAGTAGATGAATGAATCATCTAGTTAGTAAGCACAATAGATAGGTTAGTTTCAATGGACTATTTAACTTTCTCATTTAGGAAGCAAGGGAACTTCTTATTTGATTGTGTATATAACTCTAGTACTTGTAGTTAGTTCTCTCCTATGTTTGCGTAAAGGGATATCATAACGGAACACTCTATATAGCAATCTAACTAATCTAGTGATCTAGTTGTTGTTCTTGATAAAGGGAAGACATACAACTCATTCTTTACATGGGATTGTATCTTTCATCTACCTAATGCAATAGAAAGTGAATGAATGAATCAATAGACAACTAATCTAGTTTGTAAGGGTAATGGAAAGGTTAGTTTCAGCTATAGTACTTGTAGTTAGTTCTCTCCTATGTTTGAGGAAAGGGATATCATAATGGGAGACTCTAAATAGCAATCTAACTAATCTAGTGATCTAGTTGTTGTTCTAGATAAAGGGAAGACATACAACTCATTCTTTACATGGGATTGTATCTTTCATCTACCTAATGCAATAGAAAGTGAATGAATGAATCAATAGAAAACTAATCTAGTTTGTAAGGGTAATGGAAAGGTTAGTTTCAGCTACAGTACTTGTAGTTAGTTCTCTCCTATGTTTGAGGAAAGGGATATCATAATGGAGCACTCTAAATAGCAATCTAACTAATCTAGTGATCTAGTAGTTGTTCTGTACATACAACTCATTCTTTACATGGCATTGTATCTTTCATCTACATAAAGCAATAGAAAGTGGATGAATGAATCATCTAGTTAGTAAGCACAATAGATAGGTTAGTTTCAATGGACTATTTAACTTTCTCATTTAGGAAGCAAGGGAACTTCTTATTTGATTGTGTATATAACTCTAGTACTTGTAGTTAGTTCTCTCCTATGTTTGCGTAAAGGGATATCATAACGGAACACTCTATATAGCAATCGAACTAATCTAGTGATCTAGTTGTTGTGTTTGATAAAGGGAAGACATGCAACTCATTCTTTACATGGGATTGTATCTTTCATCTACCTAATGCAATAGAAAGTGAATGAATGAATCAATAGACAACTAATCTAGTTTGTAAGGGTAATGGAAAGGTTAGTTTCAGCTATAGTACTTGTAGTTAGTTCTCTCCTATGTTTGAGGAAAGGGATATCATAATGGGAGACTCTAAATAGCAATCTAACTAATCTGGTGATCTAGTTGTTGTTCTAGATAAAGGGAAGACATACAACTCATTCTTTACATGGGATTGTATCTTTCATCTACCTAATGCAATAGAAAGTGAATGAATGAATCAATAGACAACTAATCTAGTTTGTAAGGGTAATGGAAAGGTTAGTTTCAGCTATAGTACTTGTAGTTAGTTCTCTCCTATGTTTGAGGAAAGGGATATCATAATGGAACACTCTAAATAGCAATCTAACTAATCTAGTGATCAAGTAGTTGTTCTGTACATACAACTCATTCTTTACATGGCATTGTATCTTTCATCTACATAAAGCAATAGAAAGTGGATGAATGAATCATCTAGTTAGTAAGCACAATAGATAGGTTAGTTTCAATGGACTATTTAACTTTCTCATTTAGGAAGCAAGGGAACTTCTTATTTGATTGTGTATATAACTCTAGTACTTGTAGTTAGTTCTCTCCTATGTTTGCGTAAAGGGATATCATAACGGAACACTCTATATAGCAATCGAACTAATCTAGTGATCTAGTTGTTGTTCTTGATAAAGGGAAGACATGCAACTCATTCTTTACATGGGATTGTATCTTTCATCTACCTAATGCAATAGAAAGTGAATGAATGAATCAATAGACAACTAATCTAGTTTGTAAGGGTAATGGAAAGGTTAGTTTCAGCTATAGTACTTGTAGTTAGTTCTTTCCTATGTTTGAGGAAAGGGATATCATAATGGGAGACTCTAAGTAGCAATCTAACTAATCTAGTGATCTAGTTGTTGTTCTAGATAAAGGGAAGACATACAACTCATTCTTTACATGGGATTGTATCTTTCATCTACCTAATGCAATAGAAAGTGAATGAATGAATCAATAGACAACTAATCTAGTTTTTAAGGGTAATGGAAAGGTTAGTTTCAGCTATAGTACTTGTAGTTAGTTCTCTCCTATGTTTGAGGAAAGGGATATCATAATGGAACACTCTAAATAGCAATCTAACTAATCTAGTGATCAAGTAGTTTTTCTGTACATACAACTCATTCTTTACATGGCATTGTATCTTTCATCTACATAAAGCAATAGAAAGTGGATGAATGAATCATCTAGTTAGTAAGCACAATAGATAGGTTAGTTTCAATGGACTATTTAACTTTCTCATTTAGGAAGCAAGGGAACTTCTTATTTGATTGTGTATATAACTCTAGTACTTGTAGTTAGTTCTCTCCTATGTTTGCGTAAAGGGATATCATAACGGAACACTCTATATAGCAATCTAACTAATCTAGTGATCTAGTTGTTGTTCTTGATAAAGGGAAGACATACAACTCATTCTTTACATGGGATTGTATCTTTCATCTACCTAATGCAATAGAAAGTGAATGAATGAATCAATAGACAACTAATCTAGTTTGTAAGGGTAATGGAAAGGTAAGTTTCAGCTATAGTACTTGTAGTTAGTTCTCTCCTATGTTTGAGGAAAGGGATATCATAATGGGAGACTCTAAATAGCAATCTAACTAATCTAGTGATCTAGTTGTTGTTCTAGATAAAGGGAAGACATACAACTCATTCTTTACATGGGATTGTATCTTTCATCTACCTAATGCAATAGAAAGTGAATGAATGAATCAATAGACAACTAATCTAGTTTGTAAGGGTAATGGAAAGGTTAGTTTCAGCTATAGTTCTTGTAGTTAGTTCTCTCCTATGTTTGAGGAAAGGGATATCATAATGGAACACTCTAAATAGCAATCTAACTAATCTAGTGATCAAGTAGTTGTTCTGTACATACAACTCATTCTTTCCATGGCATTGTATCTTTCATCTACATAAAGCAATAGAAAGTGGATGAATGAATCATCTAGTTAGTAAGCACAATAGATAGGTTAGTTTCAATGGACTATTTAACTTTCTCATTTAGGAAGCAAGGGAACTTCTTATTTGATTGTGTATATAACTCTAGTACTTGTAGTTAGTTCTCTCCTATGTTTGCGTAAAGGGATATCATAACGGAACACTCTATATAGCAATCTAACTAATCTTGTGATCTAGTTGTTGTTCTTGATAAAGGGAAGACATACAACTCATTCTTTACATGGGATTGTATCTTTCATCTACCTAATGCAATAGAAAGTGAATGAATGAATCAATAGACAACTAATCTAGTTTGTAAGGGTAATGGAAAGGTTAGTTTCAGCTATAGTACTTGTAGTTAGTTCTCTCCTATGTTTGAGGAAAGGGATATCATAATGGAACACTCAAAATAGCAATCTAACTAATCTAGTGATCTAGTAGTTGTTCTGTACATACAACTCATTCTTTACATGGCATTGTATCTTTCATCTACATAAAGCAATAGAAAGTGGATGAATGAATCATCTAGTTAGTAAGCACAATAGATAGGTTAGTTTCAATGGACTATTTAACTTTCTCATTTAGGAAGCAAGGGAACTTCTTATTTGATTGTGTATATAACTCTAGTACTTGTAGTTAGTTCTCTCCTATGTTTGCGTAAAGGGATATCATAACGGAACACTCTATATAGCAATCTAACTAATCTAGTGATCTAGTTGTTGTTCTTCATAAAGGGAAGACATACAACTCATTCTTTACATGGGATTGTATCTTTCATCTACCTAATGCAATAGAAAGTGAATGAATGAATCAATAGACAACTAATCTAGTTTGTAAGGGTAATGGAAAGGTTAGTTTCAGCTATAGTACTTGTAGTTAGTTCTCTCCTATGTTTGAGGAAAGGGATATCATAATGGAACACTCAAAATAGCAATCTAACTAATCTAGTGATCTAGTAGTTGTTCTGTACATACAACTCATTCTTTACATGGCATTGTATCTTTCATCTACATAAAGCAATAGAAAGTGGATGAATGAATCATCTAGTTAGTAAGCACAATAGATAGGTTAGTTTCAATGGACTATTTAACTTTCTCATTTAGGAAGCAAGGGAACTTCTTATTTGATTGTGTATATAACTCTAGTACTTGTAGTTAGTTCTCTCCTATGTTTGCGTAAAGGGATATCATAACGGAACACTCTATATAGCAATCTAACTAATCTAGTGATCTAGTTGTTGTTCTTCATAAAGGGAAGACATACAACTCATTCTTTACATGGGATTGTATCTTTCATCTACCTAATGCAATAGAAAGTGAATGAATGAATCAATAGACAACTAATCTAGTTTGTAAGGGTAATGGAAAGGTTAGTTTCAGCTATAGTACTTGTAGTTAGTTCTCTCCTATGTTTGAGGAAAGGGATATCATAATGGAACATTCTAAATAGCAATCTAACTAATCTAGTGATCAAGTAGTTGTTCTGTACATACAACTCATTCTTTACATGGCATTGTATCTTTCATCTACATAAAGCAATAGAAAGTGGATGAATGAATCATCTAGTTAGTAAGCACAATAGATATGTTAGTTTCAATGGACTATTTAACTTTCTCATTTAGGAAGCAAGGGAACTTCTTATTTGATTGTGTATATAACTCTAGTACTTGTAGTTAGTTCTCTCCTATGTTTGCGTAAAGGGATATCATAACGGAACACTCTATATAGCAATCTAACTAATCTAGTGATCTAGTTGTTGTTCTTCATAAAGGGAAGACATACAACTCATTCTTTACATGGGATTGTATCTTTCATCTACCTAATGCAATAGAAAGTGAATGAATGAATCAATAGACAACTAATCTAGTTTGTAAGGGTAATGGAAAGGTTAGTTTCAGCTATAGTACTTGTAGTTAGTTCTCTCCTATGTTTGAGGAAAGGGATATCATAATGGAACATTCTAAATAGCAATCTAACTAATCTAGTGATCAAGTAGTTGTTCTGTACATACAACTCATTCTTTACATGGCATTGTATCTTTCATCTACATAAAGCAATAGAAAGTGGATGAATGAATCATCTAGTTAGTAAGCACAATAGATATGTTAGTTTCAATGGACTATTTAACTTTCTCATTTAGGAAGCAAGGGAACTTCTTATTTGATTGTGTATATAACTCTAGTACTTGTAGTTAGTTCTCTCCTATGTTTGCGTAAAGGGATATCATAACGGAACACTCTATATAGCAATCTAACTAATCTAGTGATCTAGTTGTTGTTCTTGATAAAGGGAAGACATACAACTCATTCTTTACATGGGATTGTATCTTTCATCTACCTAATGCAATAGAAAGTGAATGAATGAATCGATAGACAACTAATCTAGTTTGTAAGGGTAATGGAAAGGTTAGTTTCAGCTATAGTACTTGTAGTTAGTTCTCTCCTATGTTTGAGGAAAGGGATATCATAATGGAACACTCTAAATAGCAATCTAACTAATCCAGTGATCTAGTAGTTGTTCTGTACATACAACTCATTCTTTACATGGCATTGTATCTTTCATCTACATAAAGCAATAGAAAGTGGATGAATGAATCATCTAGTTAGTAAGCACAATAGATAGGTTAGTTTCAATGGACTATTTAACTTTCTCATTTAGGAAGCAAGGGAACTTCTTATTTGATTGTGTATATAACTCTAGTACTTGTAGTTAGTTCTCTCCTATGTTTGCGTGAAGGGATATCATAACGGAACACTCTATATAGCAATCTAACTAATCTAGTGATCTAGTTGTTGTTCTTCATAAAGGGAAGACATACAACTCATTCTTTACATGGGATTGTATCTTTCATCTACCTAATGCAATAGAAAGTGAATAAATGAATCAATAGACAACTAATCTAGTTTGTAAGGGTAATGGAAAGGTTAGTTTCAGCTATAGTACTTGTAGTTAGTTCTCTCCTATGTTTTAGGAAAGGGATATCATAATGGAACACTCTATATAGCAATCTAACTAATCTAGTGATCTAGTAGTTGTTCTATACATACAACTCATTCTTCACATGGCATTGTATCTTTCATCCACATAAAGCAATAGAAAGTGGATGAATGAATCATATAGTTAGTAAGCACAATAGATAAGTTAGTTTTAATGGACTCTTTAACTTGCTCATTAAGGAAGCAAGGGAACTTCTTATTTGATTGTGTATATAACTCTAGTACTTGAAGTTAGTTCTCTCCTATATTTGCGGAAAGGTATATCATAAAGGAACACTCTATATAGCAATCTAAGTAATCTAGTAATCTAGTTATTGTTCTATATAAAGGGAAGACATACAACTCATTCTTTACATGGAATTGTATCTTTCATCTACCTAAAGCAAAAGAAAGTGAATAAATGAATCAATAGACAACTAATCTAGTTTGTAAGGGTAATGGAAAGGTTATTTTCAGCTACAGTACTTGTAGTTAGTCCTCTCCTATGTTTGAGGAAAGGGATATCATATTGGAACCCTCTAAATAGCAATCTAACTAATCTAGTGATCTAGTAGTTGTTCTATACATACAACTCATTATTTACATGGGATTGTATCTTTCATCTACCTAAAGCAATAAAAAGTGAATGAATGAATCAATAGACAACTAATGTAGTTATAAGGGTAACGGAAAGGTTAGTTTCAGCTATAGTACTTGTAGTTAGTTCTCTCCTATGTTTGAGGAAAGCGATATCATAATGGAACAGTCTAAATCGCAATGTAACTAATATAGTGATCTAGTAGTTGATCTAGTAGTTGTTTTATACATACAGCTCATTCTTCACATGGCATTGTATCTTTCATCTACATAAAGCAATAGAAAGTGGATGAATGAATCATCTAGTTAGTAAGCACAATAGATAGGTTAGTTTCAATGGACTCTTTAACTTGTTCATTAAGGAAGCAGGGAAACTTCTTATTTGATTGTGTATATAACTCTAGTACTTGTAGTTAGTTCTCTCCTATGTTTGCGGAAAGGTATATCATAAAGGAACACTCTATATAGCAATCTAAATAATCTAGTAATCTAGTTGTTGTTCTATATAAAGGGAAGACATACAACTCATTCTTTACATGGAATTGTATCTTTCATCTACCTAAAGCAATAGAAAGTGAATAAATGAATCAATAGACAACTAATCTAGTTTGTAAGGGTAATGGAAAGGTTAGTTTCAGCCATAGTACTTGTAGTTAGTCCTCTCCTATGTTTGAGGAAAGGGATATCATAATGGAACCCTCTACATAGCAATCTAACTAATCTAGTGACCTAGTAGTTGTTCTATACATACAACTCATTCTTTATAGGGATTGTATCTTTCATCTACCTAAAGCAATAAAAAGTGAATGAATGAATCAATAGACAACTAATGTAGTTTGAAGGCTAATGGAAAGGTTAGTTTCAGCTATAGTACTTGTAGTTAGTTCTCTCCTATGTTTGAGGAAAGGGATATCATAATGGAACAGTCTAAATAGCAATGTAACTAATCTAGTGATCTAGTAGTTGTTTTATACATACAGCTCATTCTTCACATGGCATTGTATCTTTCATCTACATAAAGCAATAGAAAGTGGATGAATGAATCATCTAGTTAGTAAGCACAATAGATAGGTTAGTTTCAATGGACTCTTTAAGTTGCTCATTAAGGAAGCAAGGGAACTTCTTATTTGATTGTGTATATAACTCTAGTACTTGTAGTTAGTTCTCTCCTATGTTTGCGGAAAGGGATATCATAACGGAACGCTCTATATAGCAATCTAACAAATCTAGTGATCTAGTTGTTGTTCTATATAAAGGGAAGACATACAACTCATTCTTTACATGGGTTTGTATCTTTCATCTACCTAATGCAATAGAAAGTGAATGAATGAATCAATAGAAAACTAATCTAGTTTGTAAGGGTAATGGAAAGGTTAGTTTCAGCTATAGTACTTGTAGTTAGTTCTCTCCTATGTTTGAGGAAAGGGATATCATAATGGAACACTCTAAATAGCAATCTAACTAATCTAGTGATCTAGTAGTTGTTCTATACATACAAGTCATTTTTCATATGGCATTGTATCTTTCATCTACATAAAGCAATAGAAAGTGGATGAATGAATCATCTAGTTAGTAAGCACAATAGATTGGTTAGTTTCAATAGACTCTTTAACTTGCTCATTAAGGAAGCAAGGGAACTTCTTATTTGATTGTGTATATAACTCTAGTACTTGTAGTTAGTTCTCTCCTATGTTTGCGGAAAGGGATATCATAACGGAACACTCTAAATAGCAATCTAACTAATCTAGTGATCTAGTTGTTGTTCTATATAAAGGGAAGACATACAACTCATTCTTTACATGGGATTGTATCTTTCATCTACCTTTTTTTGAATAAACCGCGCTTGTATTAAAAATAACAGAATGTCAGAGACCAATCTACAGCCCACATGCGGACTTAGATGCAAACAAGAATACAAAGACAAATCTAATGTACACAGAAAACTAACCCAGGAAAAGAAATTCCTGGTTGCAACCACGGGCCTCGTTAAAACCCATCCATAGAAAAGTGAATGAATGAATCAATAGACAACTAATATAGTTTGTAAGGGTAATGGAAAGGTTAGTTTCAGCTATAGTACTAGTAGTTAGTTCTCTCCTATGTTTGAGGAAAGGGATATCATAATGGAACACTCTAAATAGCAATCTAACTAATCTAGTGATCTAGTAGTTGTTCTATACATACAACTCATTCTTCACATGGCATTCTATCTTTCTGTTAGTGTTGAAATATGTCCAGTCCGCATGTACGAACTGGAGCGGTCTAAGAGCGCGACAAAGCATCATAGGCCGTCCCTCAAGGGGCACGACCACACCCAAGTATGTCACTAAGGTGTGGACCGACCAACATAGGGTCCGACCATCACTGGGAGGACAACCCTCAAAGTAAGCTCATCATAAGGACAAGCTGCCAGTGAGCTCGAGGAGCATCTTTCTGGCTCGAGGAGGTCCTTACGTCAAGGTAACGCTCCTTGAGAGAAACTGAGCAGGACACTACACGCACCTTTCACGTACAAGGAGGGCTCGAGGACCTGGAGCGACCATCACGGTTGCTCCGTTGGGCCAAGGCCCACGGACCTCCTTAATGGGCCTGGGCCGAGGAAGGCCTCAATCCTAGCCGTACACGTGTCGTGATCCTACGCGACCGGAAGTTGAAAGGCCACGAGTATATAAAGGCCTCATTTACTCCTCAACAGTAAGCATTAACACCTCTCAACCACCACATTTACTACTCGTACTAGGGAAGCCTCACAACTCCCTACTCGTAAAGTCGCCTCTCCGGTCTGATACCTTACAGACCGGGCAAGAGACACTAACCCCCCCCCCCTCTAGTCTATTTCAGGTACGAGGAAGCTACAAGAAGGCTCATTTCCTATCTTAGAGGAATACTACAAGAAGAAGAACTAGAATGACTTAGATTAGCGACTCATTGCGAACTTAGAAAGAAACACGAATTACCCTTCAACATTTGGCGCCGTCTGTGGGAATCGACACGAAAGGTCATTCATTGCCCTACTGGTCGAGCCATCATCCTCCTCGTGACCCTTCACGAATATGCCTCCCAGAAGAAGCAACCGTCTTGCTAATGCACCACCCAGGAACCCTCCTCGACCTAGAGGCCGTCCCTCTAGTAACGGTCGCGGAGGAGGAACGGATGGTGCTCCGAGGGCACCAAGAAACAACAATGTTGCAAGGAATCGGGATTATACGGAGGGGGCATTTACTAATGTCACCAACTCCCAAAATGAAAGATCGGGAGAGAACAACCCGCAAAGAATACCAGTAGGAAGTTCCTATGGAGCGTTGAGAATCCCTAACAACGCCGAGCCTAGGGGGCAGCTTTCTCCAGTAGCAATCAATCAACCTCCCGTAGCAGTGAACCCTCCTCAACCGGCCGCATTGACCTTCACCCTTCCTGATGGACGTGTAGTCCGACCATCAGACTTCGGGATGGGCGAAGCTCAATACGGTCTATTCTGTTAGGGTTGAAATATGTCCAGTCCGCATGTACGAACTGGAGCGGTCTAAGAGCGCGACAAAGCATCATAGGCCGTCCCTCAAGGGGCACAACCACACCCAAGTATGTCACTAAGGTGTGGATCGACCAACATAGGGTCCGACCATCACTGGGAGGACAACCCTCAAAATAAGCTCCTCTCAAGGACAAAGCTGCCAGTGGGCTCGAGGAGCATCTCTCTCGGGCTCGAGGAGACCTTACGTCAAGGTAACGCTCCTTGACAGAAACTGAGCAGGACACTACTCGCATCACCCACGCACAAGGAAGGCACGAGGACCACAGAGCGACCAGCCATGGTTGCTCTCCTGGGCCAAGGCCCACGGACCTCCTTAATGGGCCTGGGCCGAGGAAGGCCTCAATCCTAGCCGTACACGTGGCGTGATCCTACATGACCGGAAGCTGAAGGGTCTCAAGTATAAAAGGCCCTCATTTACTCCTCAACAGTAGGCATTAACTACGCCACCCGAGCACCACTTTCACTACTCTTACTAGGGAAGCCTCACAACTCCCTACTCGTAAAGTCGCCTCTCCGGTCTGATACCTTACAGACCGGGCAAGAGACACTAACCCCCCCTCTAGTCTCTTTCAGGTACGAGGAAGCTACAAAAAGGCTCTCTTCCTATCTTAGAGGAACACTACAAGAAGAAGAACTAGAATGACTTAGAATAGCGACTCATTGCGAACGTAGAAAGGAACACGAATTACCCTTCAACATTTGGCGCCGTCTGTGGGAAACGACACGAAAGGTCATTCCTTGCCCTACTGGTCGAGCCACTTTCCTCCTCGTGACACTTCACGAATATGCCTCCCAGAAGAAGCAACCGTCTTGCTAATGCACCACCCGCAAATCCTCCTCGACCTAGAGGCCGTCCCTCTAATAACGGTCGCGGAGGAGGAACGGAGGGTGTCCCTAGGGAGCCAAGAAATAACAATGTTGCAAGGAACCGGGATTACACGGAGGGGGCATTTACTAATGTCACTCACTCCCAAAATGAGACATCCGGGGAAAATAACCCGCAAGGAGTCCCGGTAGGAAACGCCTATGGAGCTTTGAGAGTCGCGAACAACGCCGAGTCCAGGGGGCAGCCTCATCCGGTAGCAATTAACCAACCTCCCGTGGCAGTGAATCCTCCTCAGCCGGCCGCATTGACCTTCACCCTTCCTGATGGACGTGTCGTCCGACCATCAGATTTCGGGATGGGCGAAGCTCAATACGGTCTATTCCTTCTTACTTTACAAGGATATGTCGGGGGTAATGAGGCTATTAGGGTTAATACCGAGATACAAGCTCCAGGAGAACCACAAGCACCGGTGCAAGAGCAACCTCGGGCCACCTTGGTCGCTCCTCGCCAATCCCAAGGAAGAGCACCTGTTGCACAAGATGAAGCACATTCGAGAGCCAACACCAGGCCGATCCAATCTCGACTTGGACCATCAAGAATCCAATCGAGGTTAGGACCACAAGGTGCCCCGGATGATTTGAGAGACCTGATTGATAGAAGAATACGGGCATCATTGCAAATGTAGCGCAACAAGAAAATAGAGCTCAGGTGGTCGCTACACCACCCGCTGTCCCCAATCAAGTTACCCCCAACCAGGTAACTCCTCAAAACCAACAAGAAGCAGTCGAAGAGAATCAAGCGTTGAGAACAGTAGCTGAGGTAACCCCTCTGGTCGATCCGATCACGGGGAGGAGGCTCACTCTGGAGGAACTCAACGCGAGGAAATCCGCACTTGATGCTCAGATAGAGACTCTTCGTGGAACTGTCCAAGAGAGAGAGCAAGACCAAGATCCGAGCCCTTTGTGCGATGAGATCAGGAACCACCAAGCCAAAATTGAAAGAGGGTTCCCCACCTTCGAAAGCTATGATGGAACAAGTTGTCCGAAGGACTACTTGGTAAGATTTGGCACCAAAATGGATGCTTACGGTCATGACTCAAGGACTAAGGCACTCCTCTTCCCGGCTAACCTTTCCGGAGAAGCCATGAAATGGTGGTCGCGCCTCCCTCACCGATCCATCAAATCATATAGAGATCTCTGTAAGGAGTTTTCTAAGCGTTTCGAGAAAGTGATGAACGCCAAGAGACGGGTGAGGTACTTGGCCGAAATTGTCCAGAGAAACAATGAAGACTTGAGGGACTTCATCAACCGCTTTCATGAAGCAGCCCTCCAAGTCGAGGATCACTCGATCAATGAGAGGAAGGAATACTTGTATGGTAACACTACCAACGTCAGATTCCAAGATGTGCTCTCAGCATCGTGTGTAGAGAATGAAGCGCAACTTGCCAAAGTTTGCAAGGACTTCCTCGAAGCTGAGGAATTCCGAAGAACGGTCACCGTAAGAACCAATCTTCCCAAGGAAAAAGGGAAAGAAAAAGAAAAAGAAAAGGAGTACCCTCCTCGACCCCAAAATCCCGGGAAGCAGAGGAAAGAGCAAAAATTTGGGTTGATCAAGGAGGGCAACTCAAGAAATGATTTCAGAGACAGGAGGTCTCCTCCCAGAAGGTCACCTCCAAGACGATATAGCAACTACACAGACTTGAATAGGCCAAGATCCGACATCTTGAACTATATAGTCTCGAGGAAGCTAGACGTCTCGTGGCCACCCCCGATTAAGGAAAATCAGAGGAACAAGAACTCGGAAAAATTTTGCAAGTTTCACAAGGGGAAAGGGCACACCTCAGATGAGTGCGTCGAGCTCAAGAACGAAATTGAGAGGATGATACGTGGCGGTCAATTGGTTAACTACATCCGGAAGGAGGAACCCCTGGCACTACTGCCCCCACCTCCTCAAACAGGGAGCGAGCACCCTTACCAAGGAAACCCTCAGGACGACGACATCCATAACTACAACAATTATGAGAACCGCCCTGTAAATGGAAGCATCCGCACTCTCACGATTGCGGGAGGACCCGCCGGCGGCGACACTCGTAATCAAAGGGAAATTACGGCGGACAACCTCAGGGTCCGAGACGTGAAGTATGCTCAAGCCGCGCGACCGGGAACCAACGTTATCTCTTTCGATGATAGCGAGATATCTCTGAAGCATGCTGGAGGAGGCAACATCTATGATCCTTGCGTCCCACTTGTAGTGTCCTTGGATGTTCAATCCTACAAGTTGGGTAGAATCCTCGTCGATACCGGATGCTCGGCAAACTTGATCTTCACCGGAACCCTGAAAAGGATGCACATGAACCCAAGGGAAGGGCTCAGAGAAGTGAGGAGCGCATTGGTAGGATTCGGAGGACAACCTGTCATGCCGCTCGGAATGATCAACCTCACAGTGTCAATGGGTAGCGCTCCTAGAAGGGTAACCCAACAGGTTCCTTTTGTGGTGGTCGATATGCCATTTGATTATTTCGCAGTCCTAGGCCGACCCGCTCTCTCTCAATTCCGAGCCGTAGTGTCCACGGTCCACAACAAGCTAAAGTTCCCACTCCTTTGGGAATCGGACAAGAAGTAGGAGACATACGAGAAGCATGGGAATGCTACACCTTGTCAGCCAAGTTCACTTCAAGGGTTGCCATTGGAGAACCCAACCCCGGACAATCGTCCGAGGAGACTCCCCTTGTTAACAATGCACCTTATCGTTTCTACACGGTTCGGCGAGTGAAGAGAAAATCGAAAAAGCCAAGTCCGTCACTTAGGCGAAGAAAAGCAACCATGAAGAAAGATGAAGATACTCTAGTAGGAGCTGTTAAGGAGCTCGAGGAGTATCAAGTGATTCCACCAGTCCCACCCTCTTCCAAAAAGAAGAAATTATTTGAGGAAAACAAAATTGAAGCAAGAGAAGCCCTAGAAGAAATCCAAATTGTCGAAGGAAGTGCCGACAAGGTCACAAAAATTGGCACAGAGATGGCCACTGAAGTCAGGATGAAACTCATCCAATGTTTGAAGGATAACAACGATGTCTTCGCATGGAGTACCGAGGACCTGAAGGGGATCGACCCACGTGTCGCCGTTCACCGTCTGAACGTAGACCCATCGATCACCCACATCAGAGAAAAGCGGAGAGACTTCAGTGCGGAAGATAATGCCATCATAGAAGCGGAAGTACAAAGGCTTCTTAAAGCTGGCCACATCAAAGAAGTGAGATACTCAGACTGGGTATGCAATGTGGTCCTCGTGGAGAAGGGTCCGGGAAAATGGCGAATGTGCAACAATTTCACAAGGCTCAACAAGTTTTGCCCGAAGGATCCATACCCTCTCCCACGGATCGACCAGCTTGTTGATTCCACCGCTGGATGCGCCCTCCTGAGTTTCAAGGATGCATACCAGGGCTTCTACCAGGTCAAAATGGCCAAAGATGACGTGCCTAAAACCGCCTTCTTCGCTAACGGCAATGTGTACTGCTTCAACGTGATGCCATTTGGCCTTAAGAACGCCGGAGCGACCTACCAAAGGCTGGTTAACAAGATGTTCAAGAAGAGCTAGGCAAAACAATGGAAGTATATGTCGATGACATGCTCGTCAAGAGCAAGACCGAGGAGCAACATGTAGGTTACCTGGCAAAGTGCTTCTCAATCTTGAGAAAGTATGGCATGAAGCTCAACCCGGCGAAGTGTACCTTTGGAGTCAAAGGGGGGAAGTTCCTCGGTTACATGGTGACAGAAAGAGGAATAGAAGCAACCCCGAAAAGATAAAGGCCATCCTCGATCTCCTCCACCAACCTCAGTCCATCAATGAGGTGCAACAATTGGTCGGAAATCAATTGCATTGAGTAGGTTCATCTCAAGGTCGGCCGAGAAAAATCTACCTTTTTCAAGGTATTGAGAAGAGCAGCCACTTCGAGTGGACAAAGGAGTGCGAGGAAGCCTTCGAGAAGCTGAAAGAATACCTACTCGCTCCTCCTCTATTGTCAAAGCCCGTGGACGGAGAGGTACTCTATTGTACTTAGCAGCACCGGGGAAGCTATCAGCTCGGTTTGGTGCGAATCCAAGGGAACGACCACTTGCCCATCTACTACTTGAGCAAAGTACTTGCCGGGGCTGAAACGCGGTACATGGATATCGAGAGGCTTTCCTTTGCCTCTCGTTATACGGCAAGGAGGCTAAAACCCTACTTTGGTGCTCACAAGGTTGTTTGTTTTTGACAAAGCAACCTCTCAAGCAAGTCCTCGGAAAGCCCGAAAATTCGGGAAGAATGGCAAGGTGGGCGATTGAGCTAAGCGAGTACGACATCGACTACCAAGCACCCGTAGCCAAGAAAGCACAAGTCATAGCCGACTTCCTCGTGGAGTATCCCTCAAAAGGAACTTCAGAGGAAAACTCTTCAGCAACAAAGAGTGCTATGATGATGGTCGAAGAGCATCCCCATCAAAACAACCCAATGCAAGCTCTGGAGGATGCTTTAAAAGAGCTTAAGGCGATGTCCCAAACCAAAAGGAAAAGGCATGAAGTGTTCCTGACAGAGAAAACCGACGAGCCAAAGGGTGCGGAGACCGTCCTCCAAAACCCAAAGAGCTAGTCGACCACGGAGACGTCTGGATTCTTCATGTGATGGATCCTCATCAGAAAAAATGGCGGGATAGGAATATACTTCAAGAGTCCCGGAGGGCTGAACTAGAGTACGCCGTTACTCTTAGTTTCCCGGTCTCCAACAATGAAGCAGAATATGAAGCCATCCTCATCGCTCTACGTATGGCAAAGTCATTGGAAGTGAAGAAGCTACATCTCTTCACCGATTCCCAACTGGCCGAGAAGCAAATCTCGGGGAAATTCAGAACCAAGAAAGACTCACTGGCTGAGTACAAAAGTGCCATCACGGAAGAAATTCAAGTTTTGAAAGTTGTGAGATTGAAAAGTTCTCGAGAGATCTCAATCAAAGGGCAGATGCCCTATCAAAGTATGCTTCAGCCTCCGGAGGAGTTGATACCCGGAATGTGATACTCATGAGAATCAAACATCATCCTTGTGGTCATCAAAGCCAACGTCTTGGCAATTGACGATCAACCGAATTGGATGCAAGAGATAAAACATATCTCAAAAATGGAAGCCTTCCTCGTGACAAGGCTGAAGCAAGGAGAATCAAAGGAAAAGCCCTCGATACATCATGCAAGGAGACTACTTGTACAAAAGTTCTTTCGAGGGAGTCTACTTGAGATGCGTCGCCGAGCATGAAGTTCAGAAACTTCTTGGAGAATGCATCGAGGAAGTTGCGGCGACCATGCCGGAGGAAGAACCCTCACTCGCGCAAAGTCATTCGACAAGGATACTACTGCCACTGTTCGCGAAGACGCTGCCCCATTTGTGAGAAAGTGCGAGGAGTGTCAATTGCACGCCAAGTTATCAACGTCCCGGCGAAACCTCCTCATGCCCATCGCATCACTGCCCTTTCGACATTGGGCATCGACATGTCGGTCCCCGTTCCAAGAGGCACGGGGCAAAAGAAGTTCATCA
>JAHHQI010000089.1:0-34774 GCA_028274465.1 Plantago ovata | reverse complement strand
GGTATATGTTGTTGTAGTTGTGCTGCTTTGATGTAGGGGGAGCATTTCTTATGCTTGTTTTTGGTAGCCCACTGCTTGATTTCTATCTTTAACAGACTTGCAAAGAAGGATAGTAACAGATAAACATCTTGAAGAAATTGGCAAAATTACCTCAACAATGTCATAAGAAAAAAAAGCCTGATGGACCCATTCGTCATAAGCTTCTCCAAGATGGCCAGCCTAGCATCATTAAGTCAAAATATCAAATTTGAAACATCACAAACACTCCAATCAGGAAAAACAAAACGACAGCACACCTGATTAACAATGGTTTGTTTAAATCCACGGAAAAAGCTCGATTGGCCATCTTGGCACCTGTCACAATCCAGATCAGCATGTACTAAAAATTGGGGTGATAGGATATTACAATCCAAATAATTCACGTTCAGATATCAGCGGACAACAGGAGGAGGTCAAGATTATAGTGGTTTTAGAGCTTCGAAGAATGAAGGTATTCTCAGTATACTGAAAGGCTGAAGAACTACATATTTGTGGCAGGAATTTCTTTTAAGCAGCTATTACAACCTTACAACGCCATGCCTATCATGTCATCTATGCTTTGGCTTTGGAGCACTTATAAGGCTCTTTATCAACATTGCATTGTGCTATATATATTTATTTTTCTTTCATGTATGTGCAAGACTACAGTTGTAGAACAAGATTTGTTATCAATCATTCAATTCATAATTGAACTCCTAGTCTTGTACTTACCATAAAATTGTGATGCTTGTACCCCTGTTACACTGTTTCGAAATTGTAACATTGTTCAATTTTCATTCTAAGTGACATAGAAAGTTCATAATCTTTTGTGCCAAAAACGTAAAATTTCAGTACCTCATGAATTAAAAACCCGTTTCTGTCCAACTACCATGCTTTTGTTGGAAGCTTGACAATATGAATGCGTTTTGACCTCCCTTATGAGAGGTTAATGTGACAGGATAAGAAATTAAGAATCCATTCGCGCATCTGTACATGGCAGGCAGAGGCGCAGAGCCCTTAGGACATTACTACACTGTTCATTTTACTTTAGGCAATTTATTCAATATTTGTACCAGTAACAAACGATCCCAACATTTATGGCCTTAATATCCAGTACTTATCACAAGTTGGACAAAAAAAATAATGGAGGACCAATACAGCACATTGATTTTCATCAGTGTGACCTCAAGAATCGGTAAAAGAGTAGAAAATACAGACCGTACACATTGTTTAGGAACTACACATAACAGCCTCAACTGCTATCTTGGGTGAAATACAGGCGAGACCCTTCTTCCAAGTTCCAACAATGTCTTAATTGGATCTGTTCAATGGACAGGAGTGATGCCTCAGGCTCAAAGTTCGCCATTTCCATCTGTTGACGAATCTGCATCATCATAATAAAGCCCTTAGTTTTGAAGATACCAGATACTGGAGTAGTTCTTTCATTCTTTGTACTCCCAAGTCTTTGGGAATTGGTACAGCCGAAAAGGGAGATAATTGAAAATACCCACATATATCCGACTGGCTGAAATCACCAACTATAAAGCAAAGTGCATATTACGTGCAACAGGTACATTACTCGTATGGTTCAACATTGTGCATGTACCATATTACTGATATGCCAAAGGATCATTACTCCGCTTCAACAATTACTCTGCAACATCTATAATAAATCTGGATTATTAAAGTTCATTCTGTTTCTCTACCCTTACATGATTAGCTGATACTCCCTCCGTCCCGATCATAAGTCTACGTTTGCTTTTTGCACGGTTTTTAATGAATAATTTTGTTTGGCAGTGTTATATTAATATTGTATGTAAATGTGGGGTAGTTGATTAAAAAAGTGTGAGATATGAGTGGAGATAAAAGAAGTGTAAATGTGGGGTCCATATTTAAAATAATATAGATGGGATGTGGGGTACTTTCCAAAAATGAAAACGTAAAGAATTGATTGGGACGTCCAAAAAAGAAATACGTAAAGAATTGATTGGGACAGATGATACCTTATAAGATGGACAAAATAAGCTCATAAATAAACTGATAGATACCAATCACAGAAACTCTTGTTTACTCCACAGAAGATAGCTAAATGATTCTTTAGTAAACTTTGAAGAATGGAAATTCAAAATAAGATGATGTCAAGCAGCAACATTTGGAGCACACTTTTTCAAGGATTGCGGACTGATCATCCATGTGAAAGTTGCGCATATGTGTTAGCATCTCCAATTGCTGGAAAAAAAAATTAATTCAATAAGTCAGTTCGGCCCTAACACAGTCCAAATACAGAGGAGACAGATATTTTACATGTTCTTGTAGATACTGTTGCATTTCCATCTTTAATTCGAAATTTTCAGGCCCAAGTTCAGCTTCCTCACAAGCTATCGATCTCCTCCCTTTTAAGTCAATAGAATGGAAAAGGTATAAGATGCCATTCCTCGGAAATGCATAAATGGCACATTAACAGACATGCTTATCATTTGATGTATAGGTGTAGCAAGAGGGACTAACGGACATTGAAAAATGGCTGAATATTGGTCCTAGGAGCCAATCCCAAGGGATTATGCCTTTTCTCCTCATTTACTAATTCAGGCTAAGAAAAGGCACACGGGAAGAACCGATATAGGATAATATTAATGACTCATAAATAAACTCATTAACACAGCTACATGCTTTTTCTACAGAGAGAAAATCACATTTACCTAGTTACAAAGCCATAAAACTGAATCATCAAGTCTCGGTCATTCTCAAATGCCATATTTACTTTCCCCAAGCAAGCTAGACCAAACTGTGGATCTGCAACATAAAAATTCTCAATGCATGTCATGTCTACAGACGAAAACAAGAAATAAAACATCAATGGACTACACAGACAACTAAAAACCTCCTTATAACCACAGTCATCCTTCCTTTACGAGCAAAAACATCTATGTTCAAGTTCAACCTAGTTCCGACGTTAAACTGTTCTGAAACATCTCTACGATCAAAGGGGATCATGCAACACATACAATTTAAGCACTGATCATTAGATTAGAGTATTACAGGAAATTATTTAAAAGAATGCCTTGTCTAAACTTGTTCATGGGTGTTGACACTTAAAAGATTAATCGATTCGGTCAGGTGTCGAAGCCACTGCCCTTACAAGCACACAAGCCCAATAAATGAAAAGGGAAGTGGTTGCAAAATGTAGTGAGTATCTAACATTCGTGCAGAAATAGTAATACACTAGTAATTATATGAGTTACTCACCAACACCCATTTCTGTGAAAATCTCTTCTTGGATTGCAGTAGTTACTGCTACGGCTTCCTGTGCATATTAGTTAATTAAACTTCAATAACCCGAATGTAAACCTGAGCAGAATCAATCACCTTCTTCAAAAATAAAAACCTGCTTATCGTTCACAGTTTCAGCAATCCGAGACTTCACCTCTGAGAATCAATCAATCAATCAATCAGGAGAAGAAGGTGGAAAGAGAACGAATAGGATAAGAGGAATATACAAAGCAGAGACGACATTATCAGGTATCAACTCCTTCGAGAAGTACGGATGGACAGTAATAGTGATATGATAAAGAGACTGCCAGTTGGGTATCTAGTGTTGGGTGCCAATTACATCATGTATGTAAATGTGTGCATACAACTTCCTTTATTTTCTATAGTTGGAGGCCAATCTCCTTCGTAATACAGGAGGCTGTTAGCATACAAAAAATATTTCTCTTTTATACTTGAGTAGCATTTCATACACTCAAACCATCTGAGATTCTGAGATATAAGAAAGCTTCAGCACACTCTACCTGCCAACGCTCAGCAATAGCTAGTTTACACGCAAGTTCCGAATAGCAAAAAAAAAAAAAAAAAGATATACCTATATTTCTCTAATACAAAATTGGATATACTCGTTACAGTTGTGCAAGATCCCATATAGATCTTGCCTGTGCTACTACACCAAAATGGAGCAATCAAGAATCAGGATGGCCAAAGTTATGCAGTCAGTTTCTGCGAAAAATTGGTAGCAGAAGTGATGGCATTCATGTGCTGTAGCTGCAATGCGGCCAAAAGACCTTGCCAAGCATCTCCAGGTGCACCAGCCACTTGAAAGTCCAGAAGCTTCTTTTGCCGTTTATAGTATTCTTCCAGTGGCTTCTTCTGAAGAAACAAAGAACAAGAATGGTCATATGATAGTAGAAATGAGAATAAGAAATTAAATTCACTTTCCTTCTTCAAATATGATATACAATTCAAAGTTGAAACAAGAACATGAAATCACTTTGCTTCTATAGCAAGTCCTACACAACACGATATACAATTTGATTGAATGCAAATCCTCCAACAAAAAGAGTTCTTATTAATTAACCAGAACACAACTGAACATAAGTTTAGCGTTCTATCTAAAGCAAGCAGTACCTGTTGTTCATACTGGCGGAGTTTATCCTTCCAGATAGTATCTGATTTGTTGACTGAAGATTGCAAATTACCCACCTTCGGCTCAAAGCTCAGATTGAATCCAGAACCGGCACCAATCGAATGGAATTGTCTCGAAGCAGAATAAATTCCACCCCCAAACATTTTCTTCACCACAAACTCCTCATTACACTTGAGATTCAGCACCAAGTCTATATCAGCAATTTGGTCCAGGATCTCCTGTAAATTGTAATAGAACGAGTACACCGTTCAATAATGCGTCAAAATCACCACAAGGGTACAAGTAGATGGAGATAACTTTCTTCAATTATTTCTGGGATGGGAGGGAGTCGGTCTTGCTTCCTATTTGTTAATTCATTTCTGGTTTACACGACTTCAGGCAGATAAAGCAGCTATCAAAGCTATGCTTGTCAATCGAGTAGGTGATTTTGGATTAGCTCTTGGGATTTCGGGTTGTTTTACTCTCTTTCAAACAGTAGACTTTTCCACCATTTTTGCTTGTGATAAGATTCAGCTTATTTAAGGTAGATCCAACAGAATTAGGAGATACAGATGTAACATGTTCCCATGAAAAGTAGAACAAACAGTAATGCTTAGAAAATCATAAACCAAATCAAAAGTTCAAACAAAACGAATGTTACAGAACAAATAGCTGACAATGACTTCAATTTCACAAACACTCTGACACTCTTCGTTGCAGCAAAATTACAATCCCATTTGTTCAATTTAATCATAAAACAAAGAGGTGATTGGTCAAAATCAGCAAAATACATAACTCTCGAAACAAAAAGCACAGGAGAAAAATCAAGTTAATTAACAAAGCCTCTTGCATAAACACAATGGCGATTGCACTGTCCGATTTGGTTAGAATATCTATACTGACGTTCATTTTAACATTTTTCCTTGATGGCTTTACACAGACTAGCAGAACACTCCTGGGAAACCAAAAGCAGTAACACAAACTAGCATATATCAATTGATGCGACAAACAGGGATCAAAACTTTCACTCTTTCCTTGAGACAAGCAAATAAGTGTGCGTTAGACGTAGCTTACGCGTAGAACTGTAGAAGAATGAACAGAAAGGTGATAGCCATTGACCTGGTTATCATAACGTCACTAAGAGCCTCTATATTTATGCACATTTCGCAAACATTCACCATATTCAACTATTAGCTAACTAAGTTTTTTACAGGTCTGTGCTTCACTTAATCCCTTCACAATAACCGGCATTTTTGGCAAACCAACACTAGTCGCTTGTTAATGCATAATTCTCTTGATCCAAAAAACAATAGACAAAAGACAAACAACCACGAAGCACATTGCAAAAACAACAAATTAAGCCAGCTAGCTAGCACTTACAGCTTGAACCGTAGTACGTGGAATCCCCTCCAGAATGAAGCCGGTTTCGCCTCTACAGTATCCCTCCTCCAGTCTCTTCGTTAACAGACCAAATATAACATCCTCTGGAACTAATTTCCCATGATTCACTGAGCTAGCAATCTATTCAATTACCAAAATTCAATCAATTACAAAACGAGAAATTAAAATCGAACAATTCAACAACCGGAACAAACAAATACTACCTTCTTATAGAGAGAGGAATTAGGGCTGAGCTCTTGGCGAAGGAGAGAGCCCATGGAGATGTGAGGCACATTGAGAAGCTCGGCGAGACGCTCGGCGTAGACGTGGCGCCTGACGGTTGGATCCGCCATGATCACCCACTGGACGCCTCTACCAACCGTCGTCTCCCACTCCTCCGATTTCGCGGTATCTGGCATTTTCTCCTCATCCACCACTTCGTGGTAGTAGTAATCGTCGTAATCGAGCTGAGCGGCGGCTGATCCGAAGGTCCGACGAGACGGCTGACGGAGGAGAGAAGCGAGCCGAGGTGCGAGAGTGATGCGGCTCAGAACTGACATGGCGGCGCGGAAATAGATGGAGAATTAGTAAACGGAAATGTTGGGAAATAGGAAAGCGAGTATTAGCGGGCGGCTGTGTCTGTGTGAGAGACCGAGAAAGAGGGTTTGAATGGAAGGCCCATTTTGCCTTTTGGGTTTAACAGATGCTACTCGGTTCCAATTTGCCCCCTGCTTCCTTTTTCGGTTTTACACACAAAGGTCATAACTTTTCGATATTTGCAATTATTAAAATAGGCTTATTTATGTTTCAGAAATTCCAAAATAGACTAACAAACATAGAGGTTAACACCGAAACTGTCTGGTGTTTCTGTGTTTCTCATAAGCAAATTCATTTTTATTAACAAAGGTGTCTTAGGCCATGTTATTTTTCTCTCCAAATTAATTAATTTCAGTTTATGTTTAGTTCACGTCCGTTCCGTTCAGTTCAGTTCAGATTTACTGAATTATTTTTCATACTACAAATAAATTTTGTTCAGACGAAGAGAACAGAACCTTAATTGAGAACGTCGTAGGTTTTATCAAAAATATAAATTGATCCATTTTTAAATTGAATATAAACTCTACCACAAAACTGTGTTTACGTTTTTTCCCTTTCTTTTTGTTGTCACATGATCAAATCAAATCCATAAAAACATTTCGTGTTTGAATTTTTCCAAGAAAGAAAAGAGAATATTACAAAAATAACCTTAAAAGACATATTTAAATTGATGCAATGTGAATGTAGATGAGAATAAAAAAAAACAAAAAAGAACTTTCAAACAATGTTTTAAAAAACGGGTTCGACCGAACGGTTCGACGTGAACCAATGGATGGACGGCTCGCTAATATTTCAGTCTGACCCCAGACTAATCCGACCCAACTCCAGTCCGACCTCTTTTTGGGGGTGTCCGGCTCGACTTCCGGTTCCCGATTTCAAAACATAGCTTTCAAGTTTAAGAAGAAGATATCGTGTCCGTGTCAAACTTTTGATCCAAATTGAACCGAACTTTCAAACTCTAATTGAGAGAAATTCAAGCAATGTGAAAATTAATTAATGCAAGTTAAATTGTAGTTTTAAACTTCCAATCACGTTCCATTATTTCAAAGTTGTCTAATCAAGTTTCACTCATGCTCTTATTGGGTCTAACGTAATTATGTTACCAAAGTAGAAAACATACTTACAAAAGTGCATAGCATAAAGAATGTGAACATAAAGTATCCTTCTCAAAAAAGAAAATGTCAACGGGAGGTATGGGACTACAACGAATGAGAGCAAAACTCAAGAGCTAAAATACAAATTACCGCCAGTTTTAGGATCTAGCAAGGGGTAGTTCCGGAAGTTCGAATAAAGTGCCCCCTTCCAGTTGCACACGAGGCACGTGGTTGTCTTTCCCGGTAAAAAGAACTAAAGGATTGACAAGGAGAGAGAGATCAGGTGTTACGCGCTTCGTCCACACAACTTGGATGGACTGTGTTTGACAAAACGACACGTGGACTACGTGCCATCGTCTTCCCCAGTCATAGATTAATAAACATTTTATTTATTTTCAAATTTTAAATTTAATAATCAACTCTCATAAAATTTTACCCAATTATTATTTTAAAAATCATTTTAAAAATTGAAAAAAACAATGCAGTATCAAAATTATTCAGTAATAATTATTATATGAGTATCTGGATAACGAACCAAACAATAACAATATTTAAGTTAGTTACATAAAAGAATTATTACTTTAAATGTAATATATTTTTTTAACCATTAAAAAATAAAACAGGTAAAATTTTGTGTCACCAAAGGCATCATGATTCATGCATAGTTGCTGCCACATAAGTATATGGTTGTTTTCAATATAATTTAATTTTTGAATATAGTGGGCACAAAATATATCAAGGGTTTGTCAAAGCGTTTGTATCCGAGTGGCAAGCTAAGACACCCCGTAACCAGGTGGTTTCACGAGTTTGATCTCCGAAATGGATGATTATCTGTTCTGTATATAGATTTATTGGATGAGATTGATTAGATATTTATTGATGCAGATTTGTAGGACAAACATTGTAGTCATAATTGTAATTGTAATAGTATCTCAATACAATATATGAAGGGTTTGTGCTTTGACATCTTGAATGGACAATTTCTTGGCTCTTGTTTCTCACCCGTGCTAAATTGAATTTCATGAAACTACTTTGGAACTATGGAAGGGTTGATATTTTCATGTCATCATTTAACATCCTTCATTGACATCTCTCCATTCAAACATTACTTTTGAAAGAAGCCATCGCAACATGTTTTTAAATTACAACACTTCGTTAGATTTATTTATTTATGTTTAACGGTTAAAAGTTTTATTAATGGACAAACAGCGCGAGTATTGCTCAAAAACTTACAAGAGGCTTTCACACACCACTTCTAGACCTTTTGTGATCAAGCGCAAAAGTTGTTTCAAAAACCAAGAACCAACTTCTTCATGCTCCTTCAATTTACCATTTCTTTTTAGCCAACATCAACAAGTCAATTTACATTTTCCTCTATGAGATGTGTTATAAACGTGTAGTACCTCTATCTCTTTGGTTGGATTATATATGTCCAATTTTAGATCGATTTATACAATTTAGTTTGAAAGTGAAAAACGTATATTATGATATAATGAGACATATAGATATATTAGAAACCGCATTACACGCTACGCGATTATTTGTATCATTATTTTAGTTGAAAGTGTTGGGTTCGAATCTTATTAACGTAATTTTTTTCTTTTTTATTTATTCTCTTCTTCAATTTTTATTTTTTAACATAAAGTTGTATAACGTATTATATCTAATTTTAAAAATAACCATGATATGTTCTTATAAAAAAAGACATACTTCCTCCATCCAATAATAAATGTAACACTTGATTTTGTTGACTTTTTCGATGGTCATTTTGACCTTAAATTATTCTTAAGTCATACGATAAAAATAACTACAAACATCATATTATGAAAATAGAATGTTTACATGAAGCACTTGACAATATATTCAACTGATGAATAATACCAATTAACATGTGAAAAAGATAAATTGCAGATTTTGAAGTTGAATGTTTCCAAAGTCTAGAGATGTATGATGGTTCTTAACTCATCGGAATAATACTTTTCGTATGTCTAATATAGTTCAATTCAAAACTATTAATTGCATAACTACAAAAACTATATACATTTATAGCACACCATTTATATTAAGTTTAATTACTCAATTAGTTATTTTTTTTATTACGTTTGAAGTCATTATGTGAAGATTATATATTCACTCTATTTATTTCAATATATTATTTAATAAATAATAATGTTTTACAAGATTACGCTTCACACGCGTGTAATGCGGTTCCTAGTTATATTATACTTTAATAGTCATATAGAGTTATATAATATCAATTCCTTTTGTTTACAAAAATGTGAATTGAATGGGAAAATTGATAAACTGAGCCTTTCGTTTCCATAACGTTTTAAAGAAATTAATTTCATATTTACTCGCAACTTAGTAGATTTAAACATATCATTTCCGAATTAAATTTCCATTAATGGCTGTAGTTTTATTTTCTAACTCTTCACTCCAAATTAGGGTGGTTAACGAGAAAATTCGATTTGATCGTTGGCTCTATCGATCAATAATCGTTAGAAATATAGGGTTGATTGTGATCGGCTCGTGATCATCGAGTTTCACAAAATTGTGATCGTGACCGGCTCGCCAAATGATCACATTGATCGTGAGCTGATCGTGATCGCGATTGCTCGGCTCGTTAAAGCACGAAAATCAGCTCTTTTACTATGTAAATCTGTGAATCATAGATACAATCTATCACAAACACTAAAAAAACAAGACTAACAAATTCAAAGTATATAAGATAGATTCAAAAGTTGTTGGACACATATTCATACAAAAACAATTCAAGAATGCCATGAGAGTCGAATTTTAACTTTCATATGTTCCACAATGGTAGTGTAAAATTATGATTTAGGGTTAAGATATGTATATATATAATCATAATAATAAAAAAAATTAAAATAAAAATTAAATTAATTATTGTTCGCGATTTCGATTATTTCTTTAAGGTGAACAATTCATGATGAGAATGAGTCGATCATGATCGCGATCAAGCTCGTGTTGATCGATCATGATCCGATCTTTATCACGATCGCTCATGATCACCTAGATTCGTTAACAACCATACTCCAAATGCAACAATTAAAAAGCGGTCCGAATTTATTATACTGAATTGTGTACCAAACCATGTACCACAAATAATTTACTGTCACGTGTCTCAAAGAAATTTACCACTAGACTGAATCATTTGTTTGCGTTAAATCTTTCATTTTGTCTTTTTTAAAATCCTGATCGAGGGAAACATTTGAAAAACTTCAACCTAAAGATAATCATCACCCAAGGATTCACCGGGACCAACTTAAAAGAGGACAATATTTTAACTACTTTACAATAAGATCCAAAGTGAAAATGTGCTTTGTTATATTGCTGTAATTTGGACCTAATTTTAGGCAAGGAGACCGTGAAACTTAACTTTAATTTTTATCTCTAAATCAGTTACTATTCATCTTTAAAAAATCAGTTACCATTCATCTTTCATCCTCTTTTTTGAATTAGTATGTCTTAATTGAATGCGAACCAATCCATTAACTGCCTGGAAAATTAAGATTAGTTAATGAATGTTAGCCCTTAATTTTATTGCAAATAAATATAGTTATCGATCGAACTAGTTTTGGAGTACAATCAGGTAAAAATGAAGATCTTATTCTCATAGACCTACAAAGTGGAAGATCAGTGACAGATGAACAAACTATACCGTACATGATTCAGTATAATTAAGAAACTGTTTTTTTTCTAAACAAAACTGAACTGAACTGAATGGAATTGAACAGAACTGAATATAATTTATTTGTAGTATAAAGTATAACTAAGCAAGTCTGAACAAAACTGAATGGAACAGAACATAACAGAACTGAACTGAACTAAACTGCACTGAAAAGAATAAGATTTCATACGAAGAGAACAGAGCCTAAATGTGGCTAGTAGTAGAATTTTGAGAAAAATGTCAATACTAATTAGTTGATGATCATGATAAGATAGTGGAGTAATATATAGAGGGTACTCTCCTCGTCCGAGAGTAGTTGTACATTTAATTTTGGGCATAAAAAATAAATAGAAAAGTTAAATATTGAGTTATATTGATAGTAGTGTTATTTTTACTTTATTGAGGATCTATGATCATTGTAATGTGTTAAACGGAATTTAAAATTATTATAACTTTTTCATATATGGCAAAAGAAATAAAATGGTTCAACTTTAATGATACGCTTAAAATGGAAACTGTTTTGGGACGTACGTATATATTGCCCCACGATCTTGAAACATAACGTGACCCCTTGTTCAAGACAAAATTTGTTAATTTGTTTCTACCTAAATATTCACGGTTGCGCAAGTCATATCTCAAGGAAAATCTCGTGCAAGGGTCTAACCAAGAATTGGTATTTTAAGTTTAATTGACAAAATGTAATCGAATTTTAAAATTCGATAGATTATAGATTAGTTCACGTGTACTTTCTCCATGAGAAATAAATAAATCTATAAAATTAATTTTATGTATTTATAGTGTGGTAAAATAAAATTTTTAGTGTTTGTAATTTCTATGTTACTGTATGTTATCTTATAAGTAATTACTATATTCTTTATAATTTTCAATCAAATATTTAATTAAAAAGTAATTAAGTAGTGAGAAAATTTTAATTTTTGGAATTGATAATTACTTCTCAATATTTGATTAGATTAGTATATATAGTAGGATAATATGATTTATTTAGTACTCTATAATCTATATAATATAGATGTTTTCAATTTTGGTTGAAAATTGGTTGAAAATTGGAATCAAAGCAATAATATGTGAAAGACGAAATATATCATAGTACGGTTGACTATTAGAGTGATGTTGTGTGGCAATTTCGTACGGTAAACGGCCGCGTCAAAACGTTGCAATCCAGATCCAGTTCATAAAAGTTCAGCCCAATGGCCTTCCATGTTGATTCCTAAATCTACAATTATTTCTTGTGTTTCTCGAACCTATTGGATCTAAAATACGGCGGCGTCGTATCCTTCCTCCGTGGTCCATATGTACAAATCTAAGATGCAATTTTTCTTCCTTAATCATACTAGTACACGGTATTAACAACGCAAATACATGTTTACTTTTCCTTGTCTAATTAATAAATCATTAAAATTTAATCAAATCAATCCATTTGCCCATGTTCTAGCTAGTGATTATTTGTTGAATTTCTACTACAGTAACGTGGTACAATAAATTTTTAATTCTAAAGTCTAAACTAATTCCAATTAAAAAAAAAAAAAAACTAAAAGCACATTGCTGAGCGCAGAATGACAACATGAAATGTGAATTGATAATTTCTCAACATATTTTAATTTATCATTTGTCAATCTTCATAATTGAGTGCTTATTAATTTTAGTTTCAATTGTATATATTCATTAATTAAGAAAATAAAGCGGATAGTTGTAGGCTACTCAGGTAAGAAATTCAAAATCTATGTTGATGTTACAAAGAAAATCTTGGAGAAATGAAAACAATGAAATGTACAAAACTAAGAATCCCACTTTCTATTTTACACACTCCTCCTACCTGGACATCGAGTATTTTGCCTTAGAATCAACATTAAGTTTCTTAAAACTTTAAAGGATAGATTGATGGGCCGAGATAGATATGCAAACTTTGTTATTTGTGTATTAGTATTGCATGTGCCAGATAATGTAGGTAGGTTATGTCACCGCTTATGGTTTGATTTGTTAATTAATTAGGTCTAACATAATTTATCTTTTTGTTTTATTATATCAAGAAAGGAAAAGCCATGACTTGGCATGACACAATATAATTATATATACATTTGATTAGTCAACTTAATCATTTCCGTGTTCTGCATACTCAGCTCCCCCAAGAAACCTATATATATAGCTCACACCTCACAGACCTGAGAATCCATCTTCATTCCAAAATTAGAGGAAAAATTCTACGAGCTAGAAGCTACTACCATATAATCATTCTTACAAGCAACTAATTTTATTTCCATGGACAAACAACAACAGTTCGCCCGTGTATTCAACCATTTCGACTCCAACAAGGACGGCAAAATCTGCCCTGTCGAGCTAAGGCGATGTGTTGGCTCACTCGGCAGCATCGATATGTCACCCGAGGACGCTGAGATGGCAGTCACGCTGATGGACTCTGACGACGACGGCTTGCTATGCCTAGACGATTTTGTCAGACTAGTTGAAGGAGTGGACGAGGAGGAGACGGTGCGCGACTTGAAGGAAGCGTTTAAGATGTATGTTATGGAAGATAGCACGTCTGTGATCACGCCCAAGAGTTTGAAGAGAATGTTGAGTAGATTGGGAGAACGGAAGAGTGTGGATGAGTGTAAGTATATGATCGATTGTTTCGATCTTAATGGCGATGGAGTGCTTAACTTTGACGAGTTTAAGGTCATGATGTCTTGATTTAATTTATTACATTGATTCGTTTGTATAGGATTGATTGATTTATCGGGTCTGGAGCAATTGTTGGATTTGATTGTATTGTAAGAACTCACACTACACTAGCTAGATTCATTTGGTCATGATCATGTATATAATTCTTTACTCTTTTCGTTCAATATATATATACTAGAAACTGCGTCACACGCTACGCTACGCCTGTGAAACGTAATCTCGTAAAATATTATTTTTTATTAAATAATATATTGAAATCAATTGAGTAAATATATAATCTTCACATAATGACTTCAAATATAACAAAAAATAAATAATTGAGTAATTGAACTTAACATAAATGGAGTGTCCTATAAATGTATATATAGTTTTTGTAGTTATGCAATAAATAGTTTTGAATTGAACGATATTAGACGTGTGAAAAATATTCTTCTGATGAGCTAAAAACCATCCGATACATCCGTAGGATTTGGAAACATTCAACTTCGAAATCTGTAATGCAGCTTTCGCATGTTAATTGGTATTCTTCATCAGTTGAATATATTGTCATGTATGTCATTATTATCTCTTGCCATTTTGTTTCGTCGATGTCTTTTGTTATGTCAATGCCGCAATATGGACGGTATTCATATTCCAAGTGGCCTAGTATCCTCAGATTTTCTATCATCAAACAAAAATTGACGTTTTGCTTTATATATACTTCCTCCGTCCAATAACAAGTGTACCACTTAGTTTTGTTGACATTTTAATGTCAAAATGACAATCGAAAAAATCAACAAAATCAAGTGTTACATTTATTATTGGACAGAGGAAGTATGTCTTTTTTCATAAGAACATATCATAACTATTTTTAAATTAAGTATAGTACGACCATAATCACCATACAACTTTGTGTTAAGAAATAAAGATTTAAGAAAAGAATATATAAAAAAGAAAAAAATTAGGTCAATAAGATTCGGACCCAACACCTTCAACTAAAATAATGATACAAATAATAGAGAAAAATCATGCAAACAAGATTCGAACCAAACACCTTCAATAAAAATAAAATAATACAAATAATGGAGAAAAAAATCACGCCAATAGGATTCGAACCCTATACCTTTTATTAAATAATGACACATGTACGTACTAGATTGAATTTGAATAAGTAAGATCAACAGACTAAAATTGATTGGGTTCCAAATCAATTGGGTAAATCAACTTGCTTATTTTATACTAGGAACCGTGTCACACGCTACACGTGTGAAACGTAATCTTGTAAAATATTATTATTTTATTAAATAATATATTAAAATAAATAGAGTGAATATATAATTTCACATAATGACTTTAAACGTAATAAAAAATAACTAATTGAGTAATGTCAGTGTTATTTTTCTTAAGCTTATAGCTTATTACGTAATATATATATATAGCTTATTATCAATTTTTCAGGAAATGTCAGTGTTATTTTTCTTAAGATGAATACAAAAAAGCAAAAAATTGAGTAACGTCCTTAGGCTGGATAAGGAAAAAAAAATAAAAATTAAAAACAAAAGAAAAAAAATTCAATAACTAAACCGCCCACCGTGGGGCTCGAACCCACGACCACAAGGTTAAGAGCCTTGCGCTCTACCAACTGAGCTAGACGGGCTTGTTGACATATTTTTGGTCTTTATATATAGATTGTACATATACGTAAAGTATTTATGTATCAGTTTAATTAATTATGAAATTAATTAATAAATGAAGATTAAGTCAAATACTCAAATACAGAGTTTGTATGGTGGTGTTGTAAATTCACGTGTCAAATACAATTGATACAGTATGATATATGCCTATCATATCCGTTTACGTAGGCGCCACTAGTAAATCTTTGTATTATGTTAGTAAAGAAAGAAACGTTCAGAATTCATTTTATTGTCACTTTGAGTGTCTGAATTATCATATCAAAATCAACTCATGCACATCCTGCAGTTGAGCTTCAAAATAACTAATCTTTTTAGTTATTTATTTGATCATATCTTGAATTTACAACGAAACCTGGTGAAAAGTGAAACCTATAAATTACCCAAACTACCCTCCCAAGTCCCAACGACCAAATACACACTAAAGAGTAAAGACCAGGCTTTCAAATTCGAGTAGTACGAAATTATGAATGTTGAAGTGACAAATTACTGACATGGTTGAATTTATAAGAGCAGGATGTGAAAAACGAAATAGTCGGTAAATTCGGTTGACAATTTGGATTGAATGAGTGATGGTGCATGGTAATTTCGTAAGGCCGCGTGAGAACTAGTAGCAATCCACTTCTTCGAAGTTGTTCAATCTAGTGGCCTTCCAAGTGGATTCCCAAATTTCCCCAGTCTTGGAACTTGATAGATTCCTAAATCCGGCGCTGTATTGTGATTCAACAATGAAGTCGTGATAATTTATTTAGCAATGTAGGACATGGTAATTTGTAATTTAGGACCGGCTACTTATGTATTTATTCTTTATAATAATTAAGTAATATCATAAAAAAAAAATCAAAAGGTGAAATAACATGATACTTCTAATTAAAAAAGGAACTTTTAAATACTTTATCTTAAACTTAGCCAAAAACCATTTACTTTTTTATAGAAGTCTTTTTAAATTTCAATCGAAAAGGCAGCCCAGAAATATGTCTAGAAGTATTAACACGGTTAAGAGATATGCCAACAAATGTCGGTATATGTCACAGCTTATGGTTCACTATGTGTTAGGTACGTACGTACTCTTAACATAATTTATCAGGTAAAAAATTCAAAAAAGGTCATGACTTGGCATGACACGATATTTGATCGGTCAACCTAACTCCGTGTTCTCATCAATACTCCCAAGAAATGAAGAAACCTATATATAGCCCATACCTGAGAAATAGAAACCATCTCACAATTACAATATTTGGGACAAGAAGAAAAATTCTACGAGCTACCTATTCATTCATACCCAACTGATATAATCATTCTTACAAGCAAGCAACTTATACTTTATTTCCATGGACAGACAACAACAATTCGCCCGGGTATTCAACCATTTCGACTCCAACAAGGACGGCAAAATCTGCCCTGTCGAGCTAAGGCGATGTGTTGGCTCACTCGGCAGCATCGATATGTCACCTGAGGACGCTGAGATGGCAGTCGCGCTGATGGACTCTGACAATGACGGATTGCTGTGTTTAGACGATTTTGTGAGACTAGTCGAAGGAGTGGACGAGGAGGAGAAGGTGCGCGATTTGAAGGAAGCATTTAAGATGTACGTTACGGAAGATAGCGCGTCTGTGATCACGCCCAATAGCTTGAAGAGAATGTTGAGTAGATTGGGAGAACGGAAGAGTGTTGATGAGTGCAAGAATATGATCGATTGTTTTGATCTTAATGGTGATGGGGTGCTTAACTTCGACGAGTTTAAGGTTATGATGTGTTGAAAGTTTGGTTAGAGTGAAGGACTATTAATTCATACTGTAAATTTATTGTGGATTCATTGATTATATTATATATATCTATCATCAGTATATATATATCATATATATGTAACTTGATTCTTTTTATCGTGGATATATGTACTACTTCATCTCAGTTTTTTCGGATTTCGAGCAATGTTTTTCGAGGAAAGATACAAGTACGTTTCCTTCATCTCACAATAAACTTTCTATTTCAATACATTAACATTTTAATATCACGTTTGATATTGTGTTAATTTTAAATTATGGAAAAAAATAATTTATAAAATTATATTATAAAAGTATGCGAGATTAACACGAAATCAAACGTAACACTAAAAAGTTAACATTTTGAAATGGAAACTTATTATGATTGTGAGATGGATGGAACTTAGGGAAGTAGTATATAACTTTTTTTATATAACATTTGAAGATGTACCACATCACTCAATATGTGTGGTAACATTAAACGTTCCTAGCCATGAAATTTATATATATAACTGTTTATAAATTTGTTATAAATATGAAATTTTCGTATAAACAAGCTAGACACATAGTAGATTTTGAAAATAAAAAAATTCGTTTCTCTTATGCTACAATATTCGAAATTATGGATTTGTGCTCAATAATCTGTCAAAAGATCGGAGTGAAGTGGACGTTGTATCTTGGGAAATAGCCTTATAATTTAGTCAAAGTTGTTAAAAAGTCGTGGGTAGATCTAACCAATAAACCAAAGACCCCTGATGAAGTACCTAATTTTGTTTAAGTGCACATAATTTGAGGCTAATTTGAACCCTTCGAACTAAGTCTACAAAGTATAAAAAAATCGTGACGAGAAAGCCTTATGTACCACTTTTTGGACTTTTATGCAAAAATTATCCATTAACATGGACTTAGTTAAATGAGAAATTATTGTGTATTGGTCATTATGTAATAATCCTAATTCTTAAGTTATTTGAGGTAGAAGAATTACGGTATCATTAGTTATGTGAAGCGCGATGATGATGGCCAAAAGAATTTAATTAGAAATTTCCAAAGCCACGACATAAACAAATTACGTTATATATAAAAACGTTCACTTGCTTTGTAAATTGCGAAATAACAAATTGTGTCTACTGTGGTGTCGATCGGTTATGGTGGAATATTCAAACAATGACGGTAATCATATACTACTTCTAATGATTAATTAGTACATATCCAACATTCTTGATCGAGCTGCATAGTCTAAATCCATTGTTATTGTTATGTACTCCTTACTTCTGTCCCAAAATTTTTTATCCATTTTGACTTTTTCTGGTTAACAGTTTTTTATTTTGACTATAAATTACTCTTAAATTGTAATGGTAAAATATATAATAAAATTATATAATAAAACTTTACTTCCTAAATTTTCATTATGTAGTTTTGTTATATATTTTAACATTATAATTTAAGAGAAAATTTGTAGTCAAAGTCGAAAATTATTGACCGAAAAAAGTTAAAATGGTTAAAGTTTCCTGGGACGGAGGTAGTAGGTGTTATCCAGTTGTAACTAATGTACTGTTAGTTTATTGAACATATCACCTATGACAATATGGACATTTAATTATAAGGTTCATATCATTTAAGTGCCCTACTAGAACTCCTAATATCATAATTGTGCCCACTAGATAAACAATTACATTCTAGTACTTGAATTTGATTTTTTGGCGCTCTAAGGACCGTTCAATTATCGGATTTTGGCTGATTCAAACAGCCTTAGTGAAGAAAATTTTTAAAAAAAAAGAAAATAATCTTTTGCTTTTTCCTTTTTTATTTTCCTTTAGGTTTTTCCTTCTTTCTTTTTCCTTCCCTTCTTCTTCATAAACTACGTCACCGGATTCCGGTGCCGGAGGTTACTCCGACTGGAGCGTTTAAGCTCCAGATCGAAACAACAAGCTCCGATCTTGAGCTTGCACGCTCTAGTTCGGAGCAACAAGCTCCACAGGTCGGAGTTTGTTGCTCCGATCAGTAGCTGCAGCTCCTTGATCGGAGCAGCAAGCTCCGATCTGGAGCCTGCAAGCTCCACTGATCGGAGCATGTTGCTCCAATCAGGAGCTGCAACTCCTTGATCGGAGCAACAAGCTCTCCGATCTGGGGGGCTTGCTGCTCCGATCATGATCCGGTACCGGAATCCGGCCGGATTCCGATAGGAGTTGTGAAGAAGATGATGAATTTAGAAAAAAAAATTAAAAGGAAATTATGTAATTAAAAAAAACAAAGAAGAAAAAGAAAGTAAAGGTCTTGTTTGGATCACCAATGACAATTCTGTAATTAGAGCTAAGTCAACCCAAAAATTCAGTTTCAGGTACTAAAACGTAATTGTTGATCTATTGAGTACATTTTGAGAAAGAGTTGTCTAGCAGGGTAGTATTATATAATAATCTCTGATTATAATTACATTCGTGAGTGTTTTTTTGTTAAATGGTTAGTTTTATTCCCTTGAGTTTTACTTAACAACTTTATGTTATAAATTAGCTCGCGATTTCATTTATCAAATCATTTAACTTATTAGTTAATTTTGTATGTTTTAAATTAAAAACCTAAATTGTGTGAACAAAAAATCTTCCTGATCTAGCTATGAAATTTGCTCAAATTAAAAAAAAAGAAATAAAAATCTAGCTATGAAACAACATGACAAGATAAACACATACTTACTCTATATATAGGACATAAACAAACCTAATGGGTGGGTACGCAAAGTGCCACAAAATCTCAAACCCGTGGTGTACCAAAACATAATAATATAGGCAAAATTATTATCACCAAGTAAAGTATAGATTAGTGGTCATGACGGTTTTGGCGGTTATAGTGAAGCTGCTTTGATGCTTCTCGGTCGGTTTTATTGATTTCCGAAGTGTTATCCGTATTGAATTAGGAGCCTCTTGCTTTGTACTTTGACTTTCTTTTGCACGTTTCATTCGAGGATCGCTTATGTTCACTTGGTAATAATATATTTTTTGCCGTTTTTTTTAAAAAAAAGGAATTTTAACATTCCGTACGGTTCCAACACCTAGCTGTTAGTACCTGCATTATTAAACTAGTAAATATATGTGGTGTTACCACGGACGATCATCTTAAATTTCAATTACATAAACAAAAAAGTATGGTAATTTAAATATAGACAAAAACAAAAGTTATCGATATCAATGATATCATGTATAGATTGTAATGTTTATAAAATTGTAATGGTTTGATCTTCGAGCTAGGATTCTTGGGTCTCTCTGGTCTCAATCCTCAGGCATTGCATTTCCCTTATCTTGTTCTCTTGGAAAGGGTTCTTTCTTGTCTTGTTATTTGGAGTGATCCGAAACTTCTAAGAATATGCGACAGGAAATTCACAACATGCTTGATGTTCAAAATTTAAAAGAGATTTCACCCGAGTTTTGGTAACTTTTTGGAAGAAAAAAAGAACGAGACACTTCCTCCCATGCCCGTCTAAGCCCAGCCCATAGGGAGAAAAGAGCTCAGTTGCATCCAAGATTTTATTTTAGGAACGGAACCATATCTTTTTAAATCTGTACGAATCGCTGCCCCAGAACAAGAACATAAGGGCCTTGTTGACTTTAGTCCTTTGTGGCTCCGGTGGAGACTAGATCAACTCATTATTCAGAACGCTGTGAGAGAGAGTTCGGTCCCCTTTGATTTAGGAACCGGTAGTCTAACTTAGTTCACCAGGTGAACCTAAGCATAACGCTCTTTTACACATATAGATGAAGCGAGGAATTCGTCCACCCTTCTTTCTTTGCTTTGACCAAATGCCATAGAATGATGATGTATTAGTTGACGACGTTATGACTCATGTAATATTGATATTCTCGAAAAATAATATCATGATAGATTGCTTTGTCATCATCATTGACCTGTTGAAAATTGACAGGTATATTTGAACATATAGTAGGTAAGAACTATACTTGACAAACGACATTACATTAAAATAAAAATCTTAAGCACAATGATTTTATGACTATAAAATTAATTTTACTAATGATTTGTTATTTTCTTTTACATACATGTCTAAAACCCAGTAGACATAGATCACATACTTATTTCCTATGAAGCACTTAGTGCAATAGGTTCAAACTTATAAGCGGTATAGATCACAAATTTGTTCACTGTTGGCCAACATGCTGAAACTCATGAGACATGTATACAAATTTGATCCCCGCTCCTAGTCCCATGGTCACCTGGTGTAGCAGATTCAAACTCGGAACGTACATATCAAGAATTTTGTTCAGTTATATAAATAAAAAAATATAGTAATTTAAATATAAACATAGATAAAAGGTATTAACATTGTGTTATTATAAATAAAAATAACAAAAAGTGTTTACTATCTTATAATTGAAATGAAATATTCAAAGTGCAGGCGGTTGATCCGTAAATTCTCCCCTTGCTTCAAGACCATAGCTCATCTTAGCGAGGAAATCGGTGCACCCATTTCCTGCTCTATTAATCCTTTGAAACTCAATATCCCATGGTTTCTGTAGCAAGAATTTGTACTGTTCAATTTGGTCTTTCAAGTGTCCAGGTATCCGTACATCAACATTCCCATTGACCATATTCCAAACGCTGACGGGTCAATTTTCATTAACAGTTAGTACCTGCATTATTATTAAATACTCTAGGTTGGGCATGGCCTATTTACTTGAGCGACTTTCTAGTGTTTGAAAATTTAGTAGTAATTCCAGATTTAAAAGTTAGATCTTGTTGACTTTCTAAAATTGCAACTTGACCAACAAATAAATTCGGATCATAGTGAAAAGTTTTATATTCATAAAGTATAAATATCCCTCAATAAATATAAACTTTATAATATTTATTTTTTCGATAAATTTACACCTAATTGAGGTCAAAGCGAACCTTTGTAAAAACAAATAACCGAGTATTTGTTACTTGGTTTTGAACCCTAATTCAAGCTTGATAACCATATCAATATTTAAAGCTAATGTGAAAGGAATCATATTATTGGCGAGGATACATGCCCCCTCCCCAAGAAAAAAAATATTTTTTGTCCAATGTGTCATGTGTCGCAATTAGGTAATATTTCCTCCCTTATGTACATCCAAACTCTCGAAATAATCATATGTATTATATATATGTGTGTGTGTGCGCGCGCGCGATTTCATCACCCTCGACTTTAATTCCCGGGCCCAAATATTGGAACCCTATAGTATATGAAATAATTTACAAAAAAGTCCACAGTATGAGACCAAAATGACGGTGGTTGTAACGCCCGTGTCATGTTACCCTCCCTTATTTTTATTTTAAAATTACATACTTCTTCCATTTTTTAATATATGATGTTGTAGAATTTTTGTCTCTTCCACAAATAAGATGTTCTAGCTTATTTATTATAATTTTAAGGTATTTTTCTCTGCATTTACAAACTTGTATTAATTAAGTGCAATAATTTTTTCAACAACTTTCTTCTTTAATAGTCAATCAGGTAGGGTTTAGATTAGGTAAGTTTGAGATTTTCCATGACAATAATTGTTAGATGAAGAAAACAATGTAAATCAATTACTATTTCCTTAATATGTGTGTATTTGGCTAAAATATCATATATTAAAAACGGAGGGAGTAATTACTATACATGTTTGCTGTTTATTTTGGAGATAAAATAAGCAAATGGATGTTTAATTATATTATGTTACATATTTTTTTATATTGGATTGTTACCATGTGTTTTATTATGGCTCATTTTGCCATTGATTCTAGCTAATTGAAATTAATTCTAGTTTTTCTAAATTTTGAATACGGCAACTATGTGGTGTTTCTTGTGTAGAAATTTTATAAATGGTCATTAAAGTTCTCTATATTTCTTCTCCAAGTTTTGCAAAGTAGTTAAGTAAGTAATTAATTTAGCTAAGTAAAAATAAAATGCCACATGCCATATGTAAAAGATTGGGACATGAAACGGGACACGAAAAAGTGGGATAGAAGATCCGTAGCCCTCTTCTACACGCCATTTGTACTTTTTCTCAATTTTTTCATTAATAAAAATTTTTGCTGATTAAAAAAAAACATGTTTGCTAAGTCAGCACCAATACACAGTTGCCACGTCATCTCATTTGGTCAACGGAGTTTTTTCCGCGTAATAAATTAATCATTGATGATCATTACATTAGTCTTCTAATACTAGTGCAATTTGAAAATTTAAAAAAAAACCTTCTAGTACTAGTCTACTGAAGTAGAAGTACTAATGTACTTATATATATACAGACATGCTATCACTTTTCAAAATCATCAAATTCAATATATATCTTACAAAACCAACGTAATCATCTTATACACATACATTCTATTTCGCCGAACTAAGGATGGACAACCACCAGCAGTACAAGAAAGTGTTCAACCAATTCGACGCGAATGGGGACGGGAAGATAAGTCCGCTAGAGCTCCACCAGTGTGTCAGCTCAATAGGCATCAACATGTCAGTCGAGGATGCTGAGGACGCGGTCAAGCTGATGGACTCAGACAATGACGGCTTATTGTGTTTAGATGATTTCCTGGAGCTAATAGCAGGGGCGGACGAGGAGGAAAAGGTTCGGAACTTAAGGGAAGCGTTTATGATGTATGTTACCGAAGGTAGCGCTTCTGTCATCACGCCGGAAAGCTTGATGAGAATGTTGAGCAGATTGGGCGAAAGGAAAAGCATTGATGAGTGTAAGAACATGATCTCTCGGTTCGATCTTAATGGTGATGGAGTGCTTAGTTTCGAAGAGTTTAAAGTTATGATGTCCGGTTGTTGATCCACAGGATCCTCCTTTTTTTTTTTTTTTTTTTTTTTTTTTTTTTTTTTTAACTTTTATTTGTAATAGGCCATTCTTTTTAGGTTTCCTTCTTTTTAATTTCGGATTATTTTTATTCTTAATGTTATTAATTATTTTTTCTTCCTGATTTCATGTTATATACTTATATCACTGCTATAGTCTATATACTCCTCTATACAGATTACAGACTACAGAGTGAGTTAAAAGATCACAAATTTTTCTGAAGTAGACAAGTAGTTATGCCATGCATGTGATTCATATATATTATGAGTAGCAATAGCAATTTTTTCAATTGAACTCTAGTGACCCTGTCTAAGGCCGGCTCACAGATGAGCTAACTCATCCCAGAATGAGCTCATGTTTTCTTTTTATTTTATTATTTTTATTTTTTCAATTGACTTGTTAAAGTGTAATCTTTTAATAAAAATAAAAAAGATTGAATTTATATGGGGATGACTGATGAAGAGTATTTTTTGTGTGTGGGGGTGAGTAGGAAGGATCGTGACATGAGAGAAAAGGTTTAACAGGGGCGACTGTTGGAGATAGTCTAAGTGATGTGTTACTTTGTAATTCGACATAGAATTCGTACATGTACTTTTCATGGAGCACATGAAGCATCTTTCGGTACTCGTGCAGTTGGTTCAACAGTTCAAGTATTGTAGAGTCGTGTAAGATGATAATTCACAAAACAATGCAATTTCTATTAAGAGTCGAATTTTACACCTTGATGTACTCCTATGTGTGTAGACCACCACTCTTCTTGGTATGAGACCTTTTGGTTCATACCAAAAGTAAAGTCGTTCAAGTTCAAACCCAAAGCGGACAATATCATATCATCGAGACTTGAATTGGTCACCCAGTAGTAATTTCTCGAGAAAGTCTCTCAACACAAGGAACTGGATCGGGTGGACAACACTCGACACAAGGGCAGGGCTCGGTCGTTACAAGGAAACACTCCTTACGTCTTATGGTAACCTGTGATGTGAAGGCAAATTAATATTAAAGACATGAATGTGTTTACTAGTTCATCTAATCTTGAAAATAAACTGTTTTTATTGTTAACAAGTGTAAAACTTATTTCGTTTAGGTCATATATGTAACCAACCAAACCAATTTTACAACTCATTAAAGTGTAAAATTTGTTTTGTACCTGGAATTTTACTAATTCAGGAATCAGAGGTTTGGTAGGAGAGTATAATTCAAAGTCATATTAGGAAGACAGTAGAGTCAAAATAGAACTAGGATGATTGAGTCAGAACAGAAGTTTATATGTAGCAAGTAGCTGAGTCTTCACTCTTCAGTTTTATAATTCATCAATACTTTCTTTTTGTTTCTTTGGCAGTTACTAGCCTACCAGAAAGTGGATTTTAAATTATGGTGGAAATTGATTTGATATTGAAAATTAGGTTCAAAATCACTTGCCAAAGCTAAACATTCGGTTAATCGTTTTTAGAGAATGGTGCATACTATGGCTATCTGTTACCGTTTAATATCAATATCGAAAAACATAGCAACAATATGCTACACCAAACAGATTACTTGTGTCATGAATAATTCAATTATGTATAGTTGCACTTAAAAAATCTTTACTCGTGGGGGCTTTCAATTTATGACACTTTAGTTTAGAGTCAAGCCAATGTCCCAATTAAAAGAAAACGTGCAGAGTAAGAGGAAAATTCCGAGGTAAACTTTAATTTGCAGTGTGATAACTTCTAGTAAGTTCTGTAAGTTAGACTTTTACAATATTGGCTTCTGGAGTCGCCTGCCCAACTTGTGTCGTTGCAAATGAATGGAAGCAGTTTTTGCACGCTTGCATTAAAATGGTTAGCAATGAGGTCATATAACACATTCTGTGATGTGTAATTCTTCTACATATTTGTCATTCGACTCGTTTCAATTGCTTTGACCTTGCCATTTAATAAAGCTAAATGGCAAGGTCAAAGCAATTGAAACGACATTACGTCAAAAGTCCGTAGTTCTGTGGTTAAGCACATCAATTTGGTAAGTACACACTAAGCTCCTCCTAAAGCCTGTTCCAACAGAGGAGTAATAAGGAACTTAAGTCCCTTATTGGTCCTATAAACAATCTCTACGTTTCCTGTATAATATAGCTGGAGGGAGTAATATAGCTGTATAAAGAATCAAAAACATTGATGAAGAAATGGAAATATGTAAACAATTTTAAAAAATACATAAATAAATAACAAGATGTTAGAAGAATTGAAACCGATGATTCTGTATAATAGTAATAGTATTTCTATTCACAAGGAGTACATTCACAACAGAAACATCTAACTGGTTTAAAACTTGTAAGTAGCTAGTATGTCATACTTGTGCAGAAACATCTAACTGGTTTTTCTTACAATGGCCAAGGGGTCTTCTTCAATTGCCTAAACTGCCTTCACTAGTGGTTTGCTTGAGCTTTCACAAGAAACGAGCTGGTGATCTTTCTCTGGCTGTTCTTCCACCAATCTCAACAGCTTCTCAACAATCTCTCCAGCATTAGGCCGCAAACCCGGATCATCCTCCACGCAGGATCTCGCTAGATTCGCCAACATCACAGCTCCATCAAATGAATAGCATTCCCCCAATGCACTGTCCATCCATTCCCTCAATTCCTCCGCGTCTTCTGATTGCAATATCTCTTTAATCTCGTCCGACAACTTCAGGTAACTGCCTTCCTCATCATCATCATCTTGAATGATTGGAGATTTCCCTGATAAAACCTCTAACAGAACCACCCCGTAAGCGAAAACATCAATGCTTGTTGAGATTTCACCCTTTTCAAGAAACTCTGGTGCCAAGTAACCTCTGTTCCACGAAGCTGGCTCACCCGGATGGAACTCTTGATCGATCGATTCGAGATCAACACACTTCGCCATGCCAAAGTTACCGAGCTTCGCATGGAACTCTTCGTCTAAGAATATGTTTCGGCTCCTTATGCTCCTATGAACATAACTCGGATTCACAATTTGGTGCATATATTGCATGGCAGTAGCGATGTCAAGACATATTGTTATCCTCTGAGACCAGTCCAAGAAACAATTGCAGGAAGCTATAAAATGGCTCTTGATTGCTAAACCACCATGTATCCAATCCTTCAACGAACCATTTTTCGCGTACTCAAATACTACATACGCGTTAGGACCCTCCATCAAACAAGTGCCCATGAACCTGATCAAGTTGCGATGACGATGGATTCGTTCATGGAACAGAAGATAGTCGAGTTTCGACATAACTTCAAAGGGAACGCGTTTTATTGCCAAGTTTTTCCCCTTGAGACGGCCATGGTACACAGAGCCTTCAATGAGGTTACTCACACTGAAATCCTCTGTTGCCTTCTGTAATTCCTCGAATGAGTAGTTTTCAACAGGCATCTTGTGAGGGGTCGTCGTGTCACCACTTGGATCATCGAAGTTGTATTGAGAACCGTCAAAAGAAACTTTCTTGTCGCTCGTGGTCCGTATGCTCAAACTCAGATGATGCAGCTCCACATCGTCGTTTTTTACGAAATTCTGCTTATTTTTCTTCAACTGAACAAAGTAAAACACGGCACCAATAGCTAGACATGCCAAAAGCCCGATTACACCAGCAGCGACATAAACTCCAATCATGATCATCCTACGCTTTCTCCTCTTGCGCGATTCCTTAACGTGAATGCTTGCTGATGGATGGCTCAGATTAGGCTCTTCTGGTTTTGGCAGAATACCAAAAACAGGCTTGTTTTCGACCGGGATCAGAAGAGTCGAAAATGGCTCAAGGCGATTCTCTGGTTTGAACCCTGTTCTCGAGTACTGGCGGTTAACAGAAACTAAATTTTCAACAGTAACATTGAACTCCAATGCCAACTTAGAGAGTGTATCATCTTCTTTCACAGGATAAGACAGCAAAAACTTACCCAAGATTGATTCTTTCACCGGGCAAGCACATTTCAGCGGCACCACAAGATTGATTCTTTCTTCAAGGTTCCACGGCGGTACACTCGGGTTTTTCTCCCAGACGGCCTTGCAAGATGTCAAGCCTTCTAGAGACTCAGCAATACCATTAAAGCTCTCTCCTTCACTGCTGATTCTTCTAACTTCTGCTTCAAATAAATGTCTGCCGCATTTACATTCAATTGGGATCAAAACAGACTGGTCATTGGATAAGATTGACCCAGTATCAGGCGAAAAGCCACTATTAGCTTCAGCAAGCTCAAATGTACTGATGCCAAAATAAAAGCTCAGATTTGACAGAGAGGAATAGCGAGAATTTGCACGAAGAACCGCATATGTTCTGCAATTTTTCGGCAATCCATCTATGTTATTACAAGCATATTCTGGGGAGGAATTTGTGTCACAGCTAGGCAAGTTTTGGCTAAGTGCAGGTGCTAGAACAAGTGCATATGCTAGGAAAACAAAGTTGATCATGCTATGTGGTTTGGCAATTAATTCCACATGACAAGTTAGTTAAAATGCAGAAAAGATATCTGAATACTGAGATGGGGCTGTATACTTTGGATCTATGACAGGAGTGGCTATATACAAAGAGAATCTAGGGACAGAATTCTTGGATTTAGCAATATTTTTTTATCACTTTTATTCCAGTTGATTGGCAATCTCATTACCTTGTGCTTGATTATGATGGCTAATGGGGTGACTATAAATTGGTCTTTGAATTTGTCCAAGGAAACCATGATTATTTTTTCGAAAAGCACTGCCTTTATGCATCAAATTTTGAGCATGGGATTGAAAGTTCTGATGTACTTTTCACAGAGAATTTTAGATCTGTTGGTTCCCAATTCCCTTACAGTCATTTAGGTTCATGGGATAAGGTAATCTTGATAAATACATAATGAATCAAAGATGAAGTATGGGACAGTAGTAAAAATATTCTCTATGAGGAGGAATGGCCTTTCCAGGTGTTGCACTTTTATTACTACACCTTTTATTTTAACATGCCTACAAATGCAATTTTTTTCTTTTTTTTTTTAGTTCTTTTTTGGTGTTATTTTCTTTGAAGCAGGATGATCAATATATGATGTTCTTCATTTTACCCCGGGGTGATTTGAATCCCGACCTATTGCTCTCCATTTCATGTGCACTTGATCGATCAATTACCTGAAGCATCTTCCTCTATAAATACATTCTTTCGATTTCCCCCCCTCATTCTTGTATATGGTTCCATTAGTTCTACTTTTGGCTGGAAATAAGAGAACCGGATTCTTAGTTTAAGTGAGAACTCAAACCAAATATACTAGCTTTAGCCAATGGGTTTGTTCGCTTATGGGTTAACTTAGATGTTTAGGGACTTTGAGACTCCGGCTAAGTTGAAGAAAATAGTGTGTTTTAGTGTAAAAAGGAATTGACTTCTAAAGCTTTTGTTTTAAGAATAATCAGAATAAGATGAACTTGGACTCCATCTAATCTAAGCAAGCATATTGGTAAGTGGTACTATTACTAGTGGTGTAATACAATGTTGATTTCTGTTTCCAGTCCTTGGACTATGAAAAAGGACCACAAAGTATTGGTATTCCAATGGAAAGGCTACAATTCCCAGAGAGAAAAAAAAGCACACAGTTGGACTTGAATGAATCTAAACCAAAAGATGGAAAGTAAAAACTGAAAAGCAATGCTCTTGGATCAAAGCTCAATCCACACGTGATAGAACGTGCATAAGCATAGAAGTAGAACTCAATCCATATGCAAACTTTCCTGGAATCCTGGGTATGAATTTTACAGTCATTAAAACATTCCATTACTTCATCGTACAGAGGATAATAGTTTGAGTATTAGTACTACTAGTTTTCAGTTTCCAAGTACTGGGTGCATAAATCCAGATACAGCCAGATAATTTTAAGCACCCTACGATATTTTCACAGAATCAAGAGATTTTCACTGAAAAAATGTGTATAGTCAAAACCGCATGCACAGATACTACATACTAGTTAAAATCCTATGAAAATAACAACAATTTTTGGAAATTGATTTTGAATATGTTAGTCCTTAGAAACCCATCAAGGTTCGTAAGTATGTCATTCGTTTATTCAGGAAACTGAGTCACTGACGACACTTAGGTATCCCAACTCCACAAATATTCATACTATGACTTCGGGACCAAGACCAGAGAATTGTTCTAATGCAGCAATCTTCCTTAATAATTTCAATAGTTTCAGTTCAAATAATTCGTAGAGCTGAATCATAGTCTCAATTCCAAGACCAGGTTTTAGTACCAACACTAACAGAAAAAAGGGAAATAATCCTGGAATTAAGAGTCTGAAACCAGAATTAGAAATACATGTCAAATTGTGAATGACAGAAATATGAGCATTTTATATTTCACTCGAAACCATTAACCTACGAACTAAAATATGCAAAACATATAACAGCAGAGTGGATTACAGCACAGCAAACCAAGAGTATGAAACACTCGTAACTGCTGCATTTATTAAATTGATGGCGCTTATCGTCACGTATTAAAAAAAATGAAGTACGTAGAAACAGTTACACAGGGATGGAGAAATAATAGATTACTCTGAAGATCCAGTTGCCGCTAGTCCTGTCAATTAGTTGTCTGTGCATCCTTCACACTCTTGCGCAGAAGTGATATAACTTCAGCAGGATCTGGAGCTCCAAAAACGGAACTTCCAGCCACAATGCAGTTCGCTCCAGCTGCAGCAGCAAGATCGATAGTTGAAGGTCCTAAACCACCATCTACCTGCAAACATGTAAATGGCACTCCCATATAGCTTGTGAACATGAAAATGGACCACATCTTTATAACTTTATCAGGGGGGGGGGGGGGGGACTGGGCCACCCCACACCCAAACCATGCATGTAATCTTGTTTTCTCAAAAACAAAAATGAAAAATGTACAGGTATTTGAACTTCACCTCTATGTCAAGTGATGGATACTTTTCCCTGAGGGTACGAACCTGAAAACCAAACGGAAACTAATATACTAAGCAAAACAACCAAAATGATTACAAATAATTAACATCAAGCAAGTGTGGCAGTTACTGAACCTTATCCATCATTTCTGGCATGAACTTTTGTCCACCAAATCCTGGTTCCACAGTCATAACGAGTACCAATTCCACAGGATCTTTGGCTTCAATCTATCAAGCATGAAAGTCAAATAACTTAGACTTCGAAACAGAATAAATACAATGTCCATTAACTGATAACTAATTAGGCATCAACAATATCATACAAGTGGAAACACTTCTTGAATAGGGGTTCCAGGCCTCAAGGAAACACCAGGCTTCATGCCCTTCGACTTGATCTGTTGCACAAGCTCTTCCCAGTTATCTGTCAATAATTCATTTCATCAGAAGTATAATGACCAAAGAACGTAATTAATCTAAACACAACTATTACTTTATTGTTTCTGTTTTTCCCATTATAGTGTATCAACAAAAGCTTTGACACACGTGAAATGACTAAATAGCATGTCAAAATAGAAAAGAGAAACTAGCAATACTAACCTTTCGAGGCTTCTACGTGAAATGTAAAACCTGACGCTCCAGCTTTTCCAAATGGTTCGACATAATCTAGGGATTTGTGACCATTAAGTGGCAATCTAGATAAGCCCTGTGAACAAGAAGTAAAGTATCCTTTACTTGCCATTTATTACAAATAGACTATAAATTAGGACAGAAGGTTTACTCTGTATGCTTTCTGAGACTCGCAATGACTGGAGCACCAATAGTAAGATTCGGCACAAAGTGACTGTACAAGAGGCAGCAAGCTTAAGCATGTCGAATCATAATTCTGAGTTACAATACTAACGCACTGTCACTCATTTGGTGCAGAAAGAGAGCATAATCAAAGTACAATAAGATACTTCAGCTGTGTAACAACTTACCCATCCTGCAGAGACAAAAAGGTATATCAAAGTCAAATTCAACATAGAAAGAGTAAATTATTTCCAATCAACTGTGTCAAACTCAAATGTTCAAAGGTAGTCTTATAAGATAAATTTAAGTCTTTAGTTTTCATAAAAGTTGAGTAAAATCACCTCACAGCATAAAACTATAAACCGAGTGAGTGTGTCGAACACTTCCGGTGGGGTGCTGGCGGTATGGTGCAAGGAAAAACAGGTTTCTGCTAAGAATTCCGCATAAATATGAAATCCTAACTATTGACAAACTGGCTAGCTTATTCGAAAAGTTACACTAGCTCATTGACAAATAAGTAGTCTGGTCTAGCTTATAACTTATAAGTATCTATATTCCATTTTACACCACTCAAAACTCCATCAAATTCAGACCTCAATACAAGGAGCCCTAGCAAATCTCATATTAGTGGAAAGTATTTGGACAATTACATTCAGCAGATTCAAAAAAGTCATTGGTAGAATTTGATCACTGATCAGCAGAATTAAAAAATAAATTGGAAATCAATCAATTGAAGAAGGAAAGGAAAAAGTACCATTATATCCATGTGAAGCCAATCAGCGCCACAACGAAGCATCCGTTCAGCCTCCGACGCCAAGTTGGAAAAGTCCGACGACAGCATAGACGGAGCAATTTTCGGAATCATCGCCATTAAAGCTACTGAAATTCAGTTTTAATTGACGAAAATCAATCACCTAAACATTTCCAATACATAGCATCAATAGCAAAACATAAATAAATTGGAACGTACCTGAAAATTTTGCTTCCGTTGAGCAGTTGGTTTGGTGGTTCAGTGGTTGGTGAATCGTAGAGAATAATACAGCTATGTCGGTCTCCAATGGAGAAGGTGATGTTATATTCTTTGGGCTGGACCTTGGACCGATGCCCATCATATTTGGGCCTCTGGTTCGGAGACCCATGAGTTGTAGGCCAGCCCAATTGGCGTGTTCAGGTATTATTATAAAGATAGAATTCTTTTGTGGCAACTTAGGTGGGTTTAGCGTCCGGTGTAATGAACTGAGTATTGAGTAGTATTGAGTATTGGTAAAAATTTGCCAAATTATTTGGTTCGTATTTGGTTCGGTCGAATTCGAACAATTTGTGAATATGTTCGTTAAGTTAACGAATCGAACACAACATATTTGCAGATGTTCGGTAGTTCGCGAACTCGCGAATAAATGTATATAATAATTGTAATAAATAACCAATTTATGGCCTGTGTGTGTTGTGTTTATTATTTTATTGTCATGGTTTGCCTTATGGAGTGGATTTTAGCTACTTCGGCATAAATGTTTTTAATTTTGGACTTTTTCTTGTATTTTCAAACCGCATTGAAAATCAACGATAGACCGAGCCGAAACAAATGAACACTAATTATTGAAATATTAAGAACCAACCCAATGAGACGACACGAACCGAACGAAACGGTGATAGGGTCACTATTCGATTTGAAATACACCTCTCAAGCTTCCCAACTGTATTTTTTAACGAAATAGATGTGTTAATTTTACCATTTCCACCTTGAATACCTATGCCCTTATCTAATTACACAATTTTGTAGTTGATAATTATAAATCATCCTTTTGAAAATGGAAGTAAGTATTATTGTATCCACGCTATCCACTTTATCAATCATTTTATTTATAATCTAACAACACAATAATTTTCACCATCGGTATAATTGTTTACCTATCTTTTTTATCATTATCCAGCAAACTACCCCACTTTTACTAATTTTTTAGTTCAAGAAGTTTAAGATATTTAAGGTGAGACGTTTAGATTATAATTTTTACGATTGATAATTGAATCGCTAGGTGATTTATTAAGTTTCAATTTCGTCTAACTACCGATCGACTTACATTTAATTAATGTTGAAGTCAACCGTCTGTTCACATGGTTAGGGAATTAAAGTCGTTTTGTTTAAAATATATAATAGCCATTCGACTCATGGAAGTTAGTTGTTCAAATAATGCAACTGTTTAAGTCACCTAGCTACAGACTACTTCAAGTCTCAACCCGCATGGATGGGCATCACAATTCACATCTTCTTAATCTTATCTCTTTGCGCTGTTATTGCACATTTGCACTGGGAAACGTTTACAAAGTTAATGGTTTTGAAATAGCTCGAGAGAGTAATCAACTCCTAAAGTTAGAGGGGCCGCGTAAAGTGGGAAAAAAATACTCACCAACTTTATTTATGTGATTTTGTCAATGTAGACAAGTTACACTTCTGTCCAAAAGTGAATATCTAATGATTTAAAAGTTTCAAACTTCAACATGTTAATGCCAACAAAAACGAGCTTTCCAGTGCATATATTCGCTTTAATTAAAAAAGAAAAAAACAAACAAATATAAGCATTTTGATGCTCAAATAACTATAGTGGTAAATGAATTGAATTCGTAAGGAGAGGTTGGGAATTCAAATCACGACGGAGTGGTAAAGGTTGGTATATACGTATTTGGAATTATAGGTGTTAGAATAGTAGTTTAGGAGTAGTGTAGTATATTGGCCGTTTAAAATAATAATAAAAAAAGAAGAAGAAAAAACTGCTCTTTTCGTCTGAACAAAACTGAACGGAAATGAACAATAACAAAACTGAATGAAGTTGAAAATACATCGAACGGATTTTATATGTAGTATAAAATACAACGAAGCAAATGAACATAATTGAACTCAACGAATTTGAACAAAATGAATTGAATTGAAATTAAATTAATGAGTTTTCAACTAAGGAAACAAAGTCTAACAACCCTCGACGTTGAACTCGTTCACCAACGACGTT
>JAHHQI010000867.1:0-14854 GCA_028274465.1 Plantago ovata | reverse complement strand
CCCTGGCTGCCATTTCCTTCTTCGTGTTCTGCAAGCAGGGGCGAAGCTACTATGTCATCCATATGTTGCACGGGTTAGAACGGGAACGGCATGACTCGCGAAACTTATAGGGACCGAAATTCCGATTTGAAACGCTTAGGACCAATGGTAGATGAGGCAAAGTTAACAGGACCATTTTGACAATCTTTCCCAAATTAAGGACCATAAATTAAGATGCCCCAGTTCCCCTTAATATTTCCCTCATAGGACGAAAACGCAATACGCTCTGCCAAAACTTGGAATCCGACAAAAATCACAAAATCATTAATCATATTCCTTGAATATCCGGGTTTGATTTTAATGGATCCTATGTAGTAGTATTACATCTTTGTTTTCTTGTATTGCATTTTCGTATTTAATTTTTTAATTTTTAATTTTTCTGTCTTCTAAGTTGAAATCGAGCATTATCTATGCTCCCCTCTTTTTTATTGTTAATGAAATTTTGATCGATTAACAAAAAAAAAAAAAAAAATCGTGTAAGTCGAGCTTGGCCGATGACTCAAGGTCGATTATTTACTTAAGAAATCTGAATTGTAGTGAACTTATGTATTGTATAATATAAAAAATTGAACGAGAAGGGTGTTTTTCCAAATAAATAAACCTCGGTTACCTTTTTTTTTCCAATAAAAATATACAAAAAATAAATATCAAAGTAGTATAGTCTCTATATTGGAATCGAGCTGCTACCAATGTGATATCCCATATTCGACTGGTTTGTAATTAACATGGTTAATAAAATATCACCCTAGTTAACTAGTCAAGCCATGCCCATCCTGCTACCAAGTCTATTGTATATCTGTATTTTTGTATTGTTTTCTTCGAGCATTAGTTGTGTGTTTTTTATAAATAGAATTTTGACCGTTAGAAAAAAAATAAAAAACACCCTTACACAATTTCTTTATTTTCAAAACGGCTAAAAATACAGTATTATTAATAGGAACAAGAGTATGACGTATGAGCAATGCTAGTAAACGTTTCAAGGTTTAAAAACAACCACAACCATAAAAAAGTGAAGCACAACAGAAAACCGGTAAGACATGAATATTAATGTGACAAAATGGTGTTAAAAGTCCATGTTCGGGGCTTAATTTGATACTTTAATCCAGTGAACGATTATGTATTAATAATTGATGTGATGTGGATATTTAATGCATGATTAAGGATTCGATTACACCAAAAATTACTTTAAATTGTCACTTTAGACCCCGCCATCCATTTCAAATCATGAGACTTAATAATAAATGGGCGGACTTGGAGGGTTGGTTGCGGGGTCCAAATAAAAAAGCACATGGAATATTATTGTGAACTGGAAAGTTAGCAGTAATAATATTAATATATAATATTTTGTCACATGCAATGTCGCGTACGTACGTGTCATTCTGTAGTGCATGTATGTTGCCACGTTCAGATTTGGACCACATAATTACACTTAAAATACCTTAGTTAAACAAACAGCTCTTCTCCAAGTACTTGAAATGGACAGGATATCATCCTGTCTGAGGGTATCATGTGTCTCTCGCCCTTGTGATTGTTTCGCACCCTATTAGCGCATATCAATATTCTTGTTAAAAGTTTCCTAAACTTGCAAACGAAATATATATCACTCTATTAGTTTTAGTTAGAATGTTGGTTCAATTCATCACACTCCAACTTTTGGTTTCGCTAGTGAGTTGACATACTAGACGAGAGGATGCCTAAGATTGAGGTGCGGCCATAACGGAAGTGGGGTTTGAACATACTTTTATGCTTCGTTTAGTGGAGATCGAAAGTTTGTTTGGGCCTTTTTTGTTTTTGTGCATCTCTTATACACTTGTTTCTTTGTACTCCTTATCTTTTTATTATTATATATACATATTTACTTCTTAAAAAAAAAAAAAAACTTGAAATCGACGGGATAAGATAAAATTCATTGGGAACCTTCGATTTGTATTATTCAAACTCGTTTCGTTTTTAAATTTTAATACTTCTACAAGTTTAAATAAATTTATTGTGGTGTGAACTTGACCCACCGATTAATATTCATAATTAAGTAATAATGCATGCGTTGGAGAGTGTGGACATTGTGTGGGTGTTCATTTTCACTATAAATTAGAAAGAAATTTTCTATATGTATTATTAGACCATCTCAACCATGAGTCTTATGCATAAGACCCTCATAAGATTTATGGTTGGGATGGAAGGAATTTAAAAAAGGGGTCTTATCATCTTATTGTAAAGATGAGTCTTCCCACATAAGATGAGTCTTATGCAATATTTTATTATTATCTTATTCTTTTGCCTTTTTCTTTTTCTTTCCACTTTATTTGTTCTTTTTTTGTTTTTTGTTCTTCTCTGACTTTTTTTCTTTATTGTAATTCCGTTTTGTTTCTATAATTTAAATGTTGTTTCTTTTTCATATTTTTATTTCATCTTTTATTTAATAATTTATTATTTTTATTTAATATATTGTATTAAAATATAAAATCCACTATGAAAATATAAAAATGTTCAATTCAATAATAAAAAATACACTTACAATAAAAAGAGCAACAAATCAATAAAGGCAAAACAACTATCGCAACTTTAATATGAAAAACTTCATCTTCCACTCCCAGACGATGCCATATATGCTCGATCAAAATTCTTTGTAAGCTAAAGCTCGGGTTCGATCGGTAGAGCACGCTCTTTGCTCAACCATAATTTTCTCCATGTTAATGGAATATTATGATCTGGTTCCTCGATTTTATGAAAGACGGGGACGACCATCTAAGTATCATAATCGCTTGCCTTGTATTATTTGCGTACTTGTTCCCTTCATCTTCCACAATCATATGTGCATGACAATACAACATGGATTAGTATTATTAATGGATGTAGCAAGTAGTTTTAATTAATTTTCTATTCAAATATTGTAATTTTTCAATTTCAAGTATTGCAAATTTTATTATCAAGTATTGTATTTTTTCTACATTATTTTAATTTTTTAGATTTTTAAACATTAGTTTAATTAACTAACAATAAAAGAATATAAGATAATAAGTTATTTTATAAAGAATAATGTTAATGAAAAAATAAAGAATAAAAATGTATATGAGTCTTATGGTTGGAGATGGAAGGAGTTTGAGTCTTATGGTATTATGAAGGAAAGAATAAAAAATTGAGTTTGAGTCTTTATGGTTGGAGATGGTCTTATCTTATTTTAAGAATCTCTCTCCCTCTTAATCTCCGAAATATAACTATATAGTATACAATTTCTCCCCTTAACGGCTAAGACTCTGTTTTTCTCGTCTGAAATTAATTATTTTAAGTTCAGTTTAGATATATTAAGTTCAGTTCAGTCAGTTCATATTTGACTAACAATATTTTGTACTATAGGCAGTTCATTTCAAATCCATTCAGTTCAGTCCAATTTCAAATCAGTTCAGTTCAGACGAAGATAATCGAGTCTAAACTCCATATCTTAAATTATGCCTACATATAAAACGCACATTGAGCATAACATAAACTTACGTCTAAAGTAAAGAAGAAGAATAATGAATCTCGATGAACTTTACACACATATTGATTTGTACTCGTATGATGCAGCCACCTGGGTGGGAGGCAGGCACAAAGAAAACACTAGAAAAAGGACTCACATTCCATTCATTGCAATTTGCAAGTCAAAAGACACTTTCAATACTTACTCCTCTCCCATTTCAAATTTGAATTTTTTCAATTAATAATATTTATTTTACCTCCCAATTACTATTAAATTACTATTAAGTATAATTATATAGTAGTATTTAACAAAATTATATTAAAATTTAAATTCTATGTTTCATATTATAATTCGTTAAATATTTTATCATTATAGTTTAACAGTAATCGATAGTCAAAGTTGAAAACTCTTGGAAAAAAAAAAATCAAACTAAGACACTTCTAATATAATAGAGGTAGGACACTTCTAATAGAATGGAAGGGTACTAAAAAGGAATATTTCGTTCCCCATCTCATTAATATTATTCATTTCAACTTTTATTATTACAGAATTCGATTTTCATTATAAATTATTTTTAAACTATATTAATTTATAATAATAAATACTTCGTATATATAAACTGAAATATAGAGTAGAGAGCCGCGAGTGGGTGATGAACAAAATCTGATTTGTAATATATAAATCTAGAATTGAGTCTATCACACTGTCACTAAATAAATCTTCAAGTGGCTGGAGTCTATAGAACGTGAGTCAGAATTTGTTCAGTCTGTGATGAAAAGATCGCAACCAGAAGTTACAATAACCCTTTAACATCCAGGGACAGAACCAGGACTTAAAGGTCGGGGGAGGGGATGGGGCAAAATTACATATAAATCATTTCTTGGAAGTTCGGGAAGGGGAGGGGAGACGCGAAAGCTGAAAAGTAAACATTATTTAAATTTTTGAAAAATCGTAAATTCTAGCTAAAAAAAAAAATTCCGCCCGTGTTACCATCTTATAACTCTAAATAAATACGTCTATAATAAGTTTATAATTCTTTATTCTTTTTCGATTCCTATCCGCTTTGGCATCTAACCGCCGACCACTATTGGTATATGTTTTTATTTTATGAAGCACTATTGGTATATGTTAAAAACCCTCTTTCCGTTTCAAATATCATAGAGTAGATACCGAAAAACGTTTTTAACATATACCAATATTTTACCTACCAAGACAGGTTCAGAATCATAGAAAACAAATGAATTTCACGTAGAATTTATTTGAATTTATGATCAAGATAATTAATTAATTTTGTTGAGACTGTTGGAGTTAATTATTTCGTTCGAGCTTAACAATTTCATTTCACTTCAAGACTTGTGAATTGGCCCATCCGTATGCTTCGCTATGTGTGTCCTAGTTAATTATTGGGTCAACTTATATTGGGCTTAAACCCACTGTTTTACAAATTCCAGGCGACTGCTATTGAATATGACTGTAGTTGAGAGGCCCAACTACTATTGGGCGTAAACCGAACGCTACAATTCCAACTTCGAAGAAATTAAAGAAGGCATAGATTACTTTTACTAAACGTTCTCGTCCGAGTTACTTTATACGGTAAATTACATTCTAGTTACACTATCCAATTTATATTACACAATAATAATGTTAAAATTATTCCTTTCATTAATAATGACATAAAATCAAATATATTACAATCTAGTTACAAAAGCTGTAAGTTATTACTAACAATTTACTTTGGTTGGACAAAAGTACCATTTTCCAATTAATATTACTATTTTATTTAATAATTAGTTTATTAGATCGATTGTCTTTACTAATTGCCGTGAAATTTGCTTTCCTGCACAGCTCCCCTCGAATTTTCGTCAAAATAGATATGTTCATATATACAAAACTTCGTACACTTTGGTACATACTTAGCGGCTTCTGGATTTTTATTCTTCTTCCTGCGTTTTTCCGGTAAGCACACTAACCTTGTGTAATAATTATTTCCTCTCTCGATATGTAAAGATTCCAGCTATGGTGATCGACCTCCTGTTTGTGCTTAATTATGTGTTTTTGTTGATATTGCATCTTCCTCAATCAACATTATGTCCTGATTTTATTATGCCCAGCTATGTTATTCGTCTTCTTCAATACTTCGAACTTTGATATTTTATGAAGAAAAATACTTAAGACCGGGACTGTGTGTCCATGAGAATCATGTACCTATATGCGTGTTTTGATGAATTATATGCGTATAGTTGTTGAAGTCCCACAATAAGCCTACCTGTAGAGAAATCATGTGCAAATTTACTGAATCAGGTTTATACAGTATGTTTTAAGCTAATCAAGCTACTAGATCTTTTTTTTAATAGGATTTCGAAAGAATGGATGACGTTATGTTGGTATCGTTCAATTTCAATGGACAGAGAATGGCATTACCGATGAATAATCCGTCTTCGCTAGTGGACCTCAGGCTCAAGTTAACCGAAAAGGGTGTCGGTCCTCACATTCTTGGTATGAAGATGTCATCCTATTTTCATGAAAAAGATGGTGGGATGTTCCAGTTGCTTGACCAACAAGATTGGGACAACATGTTAATGCTCATGAAACACCTAGGCTACAAGGTTGTTCACATCACAGGGGCGGTTTCAACCAATTCAACAACCAACAATCCACACTTTCGTAGTGATGTTGTTCGTTCACGACGGGCACCGTCCCAATCATCAGGTAGCACAGGATCCGCTGAGAGCGATGAGGAACAACTCATGTCCTCGGTACGTTTTCTTGATGATGAGGATGGTGAATATTCTAGTGATGAAGAACAAGATGAGCCTTTAATTGATCCTGGGTGGAAAGTGGTTGATGCCCACCCCCGTATATCCGCTGGATGGGCTTACTTAATAAAAAACAAGGGGCAAACCTTTAAGGTCGGGGCTCCTCATTTCAGAGTTGATTTAGCGAAGTTTTCACTAGAATGTGGTTTCAAATTTAGATTCATTCAAAACACGAGGGAAAGGATAAGGGCAGTGTGTGCGAAAAGGATTCTGATGGGTGTCAGTGGTCTATCATGGCTTCAAGGAGAAAAGCAACCGGATGGTTTGAGATTAAGAAGCTAAACAACTCTCACTCTTGCCCGTTGTCAGTCAAGTCCAACAAACGGGTGAGTTCCACATTAATATCACTTCTGATTGTGGATAAATTGAGGCAACGCCCCACAACCTCACCAGACAATGTTGTGAATATTTGTCTTGATGGTTATGGTTTGATTGTCGAGTACATGAAAGCATGGAGGGCAGTAGAGAAAGCAAGATCATTGATATTTGGTAATTATAACGACTCGTACCAGGAGCTCAGATGGTACGCCAAGGCTTTGGAGCACAAAAATCCAGGAAGCTACGTGCAATTCGAGGTTCATCCAGATACCAACAGATTTCACCGGTTTTTCCTATCATTTCATGCCTCTATTGATGGGTTTCAACACTGTCGTCCCATGCTTTTTCTCGACGGTACATTCTTAAAATCTAGGTACCAAGGTTGTCTACTTTCAGCAACCGGGAAAGATGGTGGCCAAGGTACGTCGTTGTTTCATGCACCAATCCATATGTACCATGATACACCATAATATTCACCCATGCACCTATGTACTGCTGAATAATACCTATTTTTTATCCCCACTTGTGTTTGAATTATGTTATATTTTTCCACTCATACTTGAAATCTTCATCCATTTTACGTGTAGGCCTGTACCCACTGGCACTTGCTGTTGTTGATTCAGAGGACAAGGAAAACTGGTCTTGGTTCATGAAACACCTGATGAATGTTCTCGGTCCTAACAGAGATGTGTTATTCGTTACTGATCGCAATGTAACGCTAATGGAAGTGTTCAACCAAGAGTATCCTGACATTAACAACTTTTACTGCCTATTTCACTTGAAGTTGAACCTAAGGGACAGATATGGTGGCAAAGGGCACACAAACGGATTCCGTGACCAAGTAGTTGACCTGCTGCGTCAGTGTGCTCGTGCTCGCACACAACACATGTTCCAACGAAACTACAAGAAATGAGGGAATTTGGTGGTCCAGCTGTCGATGAATTCCTGGTTGATATGCCTTATCACAAATGCGCTTTTGCTCATGCACCAGGGAATAGGTATGGAGAGATGACATCAAACGCAACCGAGTCGTACAATAGTTGGATTGATAAAGGTAGAGGCCTCCCAGTCACTCATATGGCCGAATATATACGTGGGAAGATTGTCAACATGTTTTACAAGCGTCGGGCTGCATCTGCCAAATGGACTAGTATATTGTGTAAGAAAAGGCAAAAGTCATGGGACAACAGGGTCTAACAGTCTCGTACATGGCATATCAGTAGGACGAACGATTCTGTCTTTTATTTTCACCATGAACCAACTGTAGAAGTGGACCTGGATAGTCGATTCTGTTCGTGCTACAAATGGCAATTTGATGGCTACCCATGTAAACATGCAATAGCAGCTGTATCCAGGTCTGAAAAGGAAATATCTGATATTGTTGATCCCTTTTACTTTGCGAGCGAGTACATGAAATGTTTTGAAGGGGTCATAATGGGTGTGCCAACGACTCTCAAAGCAACAAAGAATTTCCCCATGTGCGAGAATGTGCGACCTCCGGCAACCAAGAAGCAGCCAGGCCGTCCAAGGAAGTTGCGCATCCGGTCTAGAGGTGAGAAGACTCGTCTCATTCGTTGTGGGAGGTGCAAAAAACTGGGGAGACATAATAGCCGGAGATGCAAAGCACCAATATCTGAATGAACATTGCATTTCTGCACTACAACGTGTGAGTTTTCCAGCATTTCACACCCTCAATAAACTGGTGTTGAATCTAATGTTCAAACCAACAAACTCTTTTTTTCCTCCTTTTCTTACAATTACTTTTCTAGACATTTTGTAGCAATTTAAATCCCCAACAAATTGTGACAGATATTAATTGCTTATGATTACATTGTTCATAAGAGTACACTTGAATTATTATGGTCAATTTACCATTTTTTTGTACCAGCAAAAAGTGTTTTATCACTTGTTTTTATGCATCAGAATCTGATTTTTTCATGGTAGTTCTCTGAACATAAATAGTGAACCAGCCATGTAATATCATGCACCAGACACCAAGAACACCAACAATAAAACAATGACATGTCATATATCCCTTGCACTATTAACCAAAAACATTACCTAGAAGTAATTGACCCTATTGCAATAGCATAAGCAACTTCATTTGCTTCTTGAAATATTTGAAATATTGAAACTAGAGATCATCTTTTTTGTACTTGTGTGTGTTCTCAACAGATTTTAATTAAGCGCAATGCTTGGTCCTTTTAGATTGTTCTCTGCACATTTTTTTTTTAAATAATTTCATTAACGCTCGTAGCATAAGAATGCTCGGGTAGAGTTTCGAAATACAAATAGGATCAACCTCAACCGGAAAAACAACATTCTCAACCGATAACTAACTAAACAAAGAGGTTTAAGAGCTTCAAAGAAAATGCCGAGGAACGAAGGCCACCAAAACTTTTGTCACAAGCCCAAAGCACCAATGGAATACAAAGTGATCGAGAAACTAGACCAAGTAGAAGCGCCAAAACAAGATGAGAACCATCAAAACCGTACCAAAGATTCCAAACTTGAGAAACCAAACTACCACAACCGAACAAGGAGATTGAGATTAACCGAGCCAACAGTCCAACACAAAGAACACACCCAACACACACAAACAAATTGTAGATCTTAACGAAATGTTGGAAAAGGCCACAGGAGAACTTTAGTGCTGTACAAACTTAAATCAGCCTCAACTGGAACACCATCAGAAAACTCACATTGAGCCAAAAATAACAAGCTTTAGAAACTTAATTCTTAGAGGAAAGAAAAAAGAAACATCATCACGTACACACATAATATATAGCTGCAACATATATATTCTCCAATTGATTCATCAAACTTGCAAGAAAGTCGAACTATTTTTACCTTCATTCAAATTTCTGACATCAAACATTTTTTTCTTTCATGACTATGTTTTTCACTTGAGCCCATATATAACGAACACAACCGCAATCGAAACAACCCCACCATGACCAAGGCTCGCTTCTCCCAGGGAGCAGGTCGAACAAGGTTGGTAACTTCATCGTACCTGCGTACCATGCAGGAATGGTGACGCTCCCTATCACCGGGAGATCAACAACGAGCCCCAATTCCAGAACATAATCAATGTCCCAATCGCGGCTAATGTCTTTCACCAGACTCAAAACCGCGTTATGATGTATTTTCACTGTTACATCCAACATTGTGTTGCCATTAGCCCTTAGTGAACCTGGGTCTGGAATTGTACCAGACACAATCACATCTCCCCCACTCTTCACCGCGTATATGATATCACCTACAGGAATGGGGAGCGGGTAGGGATTCGAAACGGAAACCTTACCAACGAGCGTTGTTGAGTCGATTCAACATAGTCGATTATACCTAATCACAAAAGCTCACAACACAACTAAACACCAAGAACCAGCTGCACCAATCAAACACACACCCAGCAACCAAAACAGAAAACAGAGCAAGAACGATAAGCAAGAAAGACACAAGAGTTTAACGTGGTTCGGTTGTAAATAACCTACGTCCACGGAGATCACCAGCTTCCACTATATTATATCAATCCCAATTACAAGTCCCTAACAGTATGCAAGAAACAAGAACAAATCTGTCTCTCAAAGCTAGACCTATAATCTATATATATCACCCTTCGAAGTAGTCGAACCGGGTCTTCAAGCTGTGTTGTTATATCTCCAGATCTGGTTATGAGCATGCAATAATCACCCCTTTATATAGCCTTCAATTTGCAGCTATACCTAAGGAATCGAATAGGAATTGAATTCAATAGGAATTGATTTCCTAATGGAGACAATTACATTTTCCTGATTGCATTCGGAAACAGTTGTTGAGATAACACCTCACAAATCTCCACCTTTAGCTCAACACCAACGACCTCTGTATCCCTGAAGTTAGGACACACCCCTTTGCATCTCTAAGGTTAAGACACGTCTCCATGTACCTCTAAGGTTAAGATACGCCCCCATATGCACCTCTAAGGTTAAGATGCCTCCCCGTTCCATCCCTGCGGTTAGGATGACCCCCTCAAAGTCTTGACACCCACAAGTTCCAGGCAAAACCTGAACTTTGGTCCTGGAAGCGCCTTAGTCATAGCATCTGAAGCATTCAACGACGTATGAATCTTCTTATCTTCACAACTCCCTTGGCAATGATATCTCTGATGAAGAAAAACCTTACATCAATGTGTTTTGTCCTTTCATGATACACATGATGCTTAGTCAACATAATAGCATTTTGATTGTCACAGTGAATATTCACATGATCCTGTTGGATACCCAACTCATTCAATAATCCACCCAACCAGATAGCTTCCTTAACTCCTTCAGTGATAGCCATGAACTCCGCCTCTGTTGTAGATAATGCAACCACAGACTGCTGACTTGCTTTCCAACTAACTGTCGTGCCAAACAAAGTAAACACATACCCTGTGATAGACTTTCTTCCATTCAAGTTCCCTGCAAAATCTGCATCCACATATCCAACCAATGGATTCTGCAAGTCATTGCTTTTCTTGAACCTCAGTCCCATCATCCTTGTGCCACTTAAGTATCTGAGAACATACTTCACAACATCCCAATGCCTTCTCCCAGGATTCCCCATGTATCTGCTGATAACACTCATAGCATATGCAAGATCAGGCCTGCAGCAAATCATAGTATACATAATACTTCCAACTGCACTTGCATAAGGTATCATCGACATAATCCTTGCTTCTGCATCATCCTTAGGACATTGTTCCTCAGATAACTTCACCCCAGGTGCAATAGGAGTAACCACACTACTGCAATTTGACATATTGAACTTGGCTAGAACCTTCATGAGATAACTAGGCTGAGATAGAAACAAATTCTTCTCCTTCTTGTCCCTAGTGATATCCATCCCAAGAATTCTACTTGCATCCCCAAGATCCTTCATCTCAAATTCTTCCTGCAGTTTCCCTTTAAGTGTTTCAATCTCCTCCATTGACCTGCTAGTAATCAACATATCATCCACATACGAGATCCTTCCATCTGCACTCTCCTGAAACTCATCATCTAGAGCTTCAGATTCAGTACCTGAGTATTCTGGGACCTGATTATAAACCTGTTGTTCTGGAGTTTTGGTCAGGGTTGCGTCAACCCCTTGTCCAACACCTAGTGTATCAACTTGCTCCATAGCCCAAACAACTTCTCCTGGTGTTATATCAGTTTCATCCTCAGACTCCACCTCAACTGAAATTCCCTGTGCATATCCTTGATCTCTTGTATGCTGATAGTTTGAAGTTTCACCAACTTCCTCATCAAGTCGATCATCACCATCTGACTCTGAGCTACTACTAGACTCCTCATTCACTGGTAAGATAGGCTCAGCATCCGCAACATCATCCTCCACTGTGGGCTCCACCTGAGAGTGAACTCTCTCATCTTCTAACTCAATTCTGGTATTTTCTGCAGAGTCGAGGTTGAGTTCGGGGTGGGTGAACCCCCTCTGTCAACACCTGCCTGCTTGTCCTTCAGAGGTAACACATCTTCATTAAACTGGACATCCATGCTTATAATACACTTTCCCTTTCCAGGTTCTATGCACCAAAGCTTATATCCTTTAACCCCCTTTGGGTAACCAATAAAGATACACCTCAATGCTCTAGCTTCCAACTTATCTTGCTTGATATGTGCTAAAGCCAAGCAACCAAACACCTTGAGTTTTGAATAGTCCCCAGTTGTTCCAGTCCATACTTGATCCGGCGTCTTAAACTCCAAAGACACAGCTGGACTCTTATTGATAAGTATTGCTGCTGTAACCATAGCTTCTCCCCAGAAACCTTTGCTTACCCAGAACTCAGTAACATACACCTAGCTCTCTCCAATAGAGTTCTATTCATTCTTTCCGCAACTCCATTCTGCTGTGGTGTACCTGCAACTGTTCTGTGTCTAGTAATACCTTTCTCTTTACAGAAATTAGTAAACTCAGTAGATAAGAACTCCAATCCATTATCAGTCCTGAGACTTCAATGATCTTCCTGATTGATTCTCTACCTCAGCTAACCATTCATTGAACTGATTAAATTCTTGATCCTTAGACTTCAGAATATAAACCCAGACCTTCCTTGAATAATCATCTATGAATGAGATGAAATATTTACCTCCACCTTGAGTGAGTGTCCTGGATGGTCCCCATAAATCTGAATGCACATAATCCAAGTTAGCTTTAGTAGTAGGTTCCCTGTGTTGAAACTGGTCTTGTGCGCCTTCCCCATCACACATGTCTCACAGAATGGTAACTTAGTGAACTTGTCTCCTCCAAGTAATCCCTGCTTGGTAAGTTCCTTCAATCCTTTCTCTCCAAGATGGCCAAGCCTCTTGTGCCATAGATATGTGTTGTCATTCCCATGAACTGCTGCACTTTCTCCAGCTACTGTGTTACCAGATAAATAGTATAGACCATTCTTCTTAACACCTTCCAGCAAGGTTGTCTGAGGTGTTGACCCAACACCCCCCTGAACCCCGTGCATAACTCGCAAACACCATGACTACAACTCCATGAATATCCCATAGCATCAAATTGACCAAGTGAGATCAGATTCCTCCTCAAATCAGGTATGTACCTTACACCAGTTAACAATCTAACAGTTCCATCATGCAACTTCAATTTAACATCACCAATGCCTTTGACCATGCATGACTGATTGTTCCCCAAAAGTACAGTTCCACCTTTCCCATATTTGAAGTTTGTAAACCATTCTTTAACTGGACTCATATGAAAAGAGCACCCAGAATCAAGTATCCAGGATAAGTCTATATTAGAAGTAGAGACCGTAAGTACCTCTGAGATGTCAAAAGATTGTGTAGCTTGTGCTATGTCAACTGTTCCTGCCTCTCCCCCAGATTGCTTTGGCTTCCTGTTGTTCACACACAGGACAATCCTTCTGAGATGTCCTTATTGTGACAGTGGTAGCACCTCCTATTCTCGACAGAATCTGATGACCTCTTACTCTCTTGCTTCTTATATTTCTCCTTTGGTAATCTTTCCCTTGAAGAACCCTTCTTGGAACCATGGTACTTCATAGCAAGACTCTCAGCCGAATGTCCACCTTCCTGCAGATTCTTCTGCTTATGGAACTCCTAGTCTTCAATGATTCCCGTACCAAATCCAAAGTTACTTCAACATTACCAAACATCAACGAATCTCTAAAGTTCTCATAGGAGTTGGGAAGGGAGTTGAGCAACACCATAGCTTTGTCTGCGTCTGTAGTCTTATCACCAACATTCTCCAAGTGTGTTTTGATCTTGTCAAACTCTGCTAACTGCTCCAAAATCGGCCTACCTTCATCCATCCTAAAACCAAGAAACTTCTGCTTGAGATACATCATCTGGGCTGATGATTTCCCCATATAAACTTTTTCAAGTTTATCCCAAATTTCTTTTGCATCAGTACACTTAACACCTCCCTCAATGCTTCGTCGCGCAATGAGTGAATCAGTGTATTGAATGCCTTCTTCTTGATTTCCTTCTCTCTTTGCATCGTCTTTAATATCCTTAAGACCTTCATCCCCCAACAGAGCATCGTCAGCTCCATAATCCGACAACAAGGCCTTAATCCTCAGTTTCCACAGGCTGAAATCTGTGTGCTTCGTCAGCTTCTCAATCTCGACTTTAGTGTGACGACATTGCTTATATCAAGCTTTGGATTTTCCCGTAAATTCCTTCGACCCTTCTTCCCACAGACGGCGCCAATTGTTGAGTTCGATTCAACAATAGTCGATTATACCTAATCACAAAAGCTCACAACACAACTAAACCACCAAGACCAGCTGCACCAATCAAACACACACCCAAGCAACCAAAACAAACAGAGCAAGAACGATAAGCAAGAAAGACCAAGAGTTTAACGTGGTTCGGGTTGTAAATAACCTACGTCCACGGAGATCACCAGCTTCCACTATTTAAATATCATCCCAATTACAAGTCCCTAACAGTATGCAAGAAACAAGAACAAATCTGTCTCTCAAAGCTAGAACCTATAATCTATATAATATCACCCTTCGAGTAGTCGAACCGGGTCTTCAAGCTGTGTTTTATATCTCAGATCTGGTTATGAGCATGCAATAATCACCCCTTTATATAGCCTTCATTTGCAGCTATAACCTAAAGGAATTCGAATAGGAATTGAAATTCAAATAGAATTGATTTCCTAATGGAGACAATGACATTTTTCCTGATTGCAGTCGGAAACAGTTGTTGAGATAACACCTCACAAG
>JAHHQI010000866.1:0-14447 GCA_028274465.1 Plantago ovata | reverse complement strand
GGTAGGTCAGTTTATTCCGTTCAATATTATGTTCATGTTATCCTGTTAGACATTCTGGATAGGGTCTCAGATTGAAGTTTAGCTAGTAGAAAAACAATGTATATTAGTTTAAAATAAATGTGTTAATATCAGTATATGCATACATATTAGTTTCCCAATCAGACTTGTCTAAATTGAATAAAAATGCATATAAAAATGAGGATGGACAAGCCATGGTAAAACTCAAACCTGCAACAGATTAAAACTCAAACTAACATCAAATGAAACTCAAACAAATATGAAATTATCCTCAAGCAGCATATTATGTAGAGAAGTTGAGTTTATTTGAACCATGTTTAGTTTTATCTTTGCAGAATAGAAAAGGAATACTTATAATTTCAATAAGCCAACATCAATCATTCAAGACAACAAATGCAGAAAAACATTCCAACAGAATTAACATCTTGAATAAGCCATGACAACAATTACACAAAAGAAAAAGCGATCCTTGAAACATGTTCATGGTCCTCAAAAAATCAAAATGAATCTAAGAAATGATTCTATACATGATTCTTTAACAACTTTCAGCTTGTTTGATTTCCTATTCGGGGTGGGCTAGATTCTCTCTAAGTCACTGCAGATATTTCTCTTTTATCTTCACTAAACTTCCTGACACTGGTCAACAACCGATTTCTCTTTGCATTTGCATCAGACAGAGCACTGAAGCAATTATTTCAGCTCTCATACGACGTCTTTCAGCAACCTGGTAAAAATATATTAAAAAAGAGAAATTTAATATAAAACTCATATTATAAACAAATCTCATACATGGTATAAGCTAATTAGTACCTTAGTCATTGAAGGTCAGAATAATTTCCATTTCTGAAGAACTCCATTTCTTTAAAACATAAACACCACAGTCAAGTCATTTTTTGATCTATTTGCCCATTGACATGAGGATAAATAAGAGGAAAATCAAGAATTGTTGCAGCATCAGGTGTCCATGTCTGTGCAAGTAACCTGCCAAAATTTTGTTCTGAAAAAAAAAGATAGTGATTATAAGTAAGTAATCTACTTGAAAGAATGAGGCAAATAGTCTAAGCTTTATTAATGACCAAACTTTTCATATACACAACAGTATAAAAAACTTCAATACATGAACAAAACATTACGAAAAAAGCAATAAAGAACAACAAATCTAAACTTACCAGTACACCTGCCAAAGCCTTGCATCTTTCAGTATTAGGAATGCGATTGTCCAGATGATAAAATTTTATTGGATTCAAGGCAGACAACAAAAAGTGTAAAGTGATTTTCTTGATTTTTTCTAGAATTATCTTCGAAATGTGAAAGAAGAACTGCAAAGAAAATCAAATACATAAAAATTCAGAGACACATATATTCAAAACTCATTGTATATAAATAAAAAGATGAATAAAAATTAAATTACCTGTTTCACAGTTTTCAAGAACTCAAAGTTGGATTGAAATGTATTCAAAATCCATTCGTCCATGAAATTATTTAAACTCATTTTGCTTTATTCAATTCTTCAACAGTAGACAATGTGACTCGTGAGCCCTCGGAGTATATCCAGCAAGAGTCGACCAATAATACTACAACAAATAACAAAAAAATAAAAATAAAAAATGCTACTTTAAAAACAGAACATGTAACTTAAGCAATTACTCAAAAAATCTGATAACACTTACATGCAATTGAATTCCGAAACAGCAAATACGAGGTTCATCTTTGCTTCTAATAATCTCAGCATGGTTAATTGAAACAGATATGGCATCAATGCAAGAATCATAGATTGAGCTATCAGAAGCTAATGTCAACACATCCTCAGGTCTTATGTAGGTAAGTGGTATGATACTCAGCAAATGACAAGTCTTCAACACCCAAATCAACATCACCTGGTTTCACTTGCTTTTTCTATCACTGAAAAAATATACAAATAAATAAAACTCAAAACATTATATGCATAAAACTCAAACAGCCAGAATACAATACTCAAAACACAAACATTTACAAAAAAAGAAAAAAAGAAATACCTTTTCCAAAGTTCAGACATGTATATCATGTAATCACAAGTCTCTTTCCTGAGACTCTTCATATCAACGAAGTCCTTTGCATGACGCCTCATCCACTGGGAAACTAATGACATATGTCTATCTGGATCTCCTACTGCCTCGCTACATCCCAAGACATCAATATGTAATCCAAGTCTTCATCTGCAAAGAAAACACAATATGGTAGATGTAAAACTCAAATAGAAATAACAAAAACTCAAAACAAACTGTACATAAAACTCAAACATAAAAAAAAATAATATTATTATAAAACTTTAGAAAATAATTACCTTTCTTTTCAGCTTCATTAGACTCATCTGCTGCAACATTCTTATTCAGTTCTTTAGTTTCCATTACTGAAGGCTTTGGTGTTGCTATCAATGCATTAACTTAATTTAAAAAAAATATATATATTCAGAAAAACAAAAACTCAAATCATAATGAATTAAAATTCAAGAACAGAATTTATTATTACAACAGAATTTCTAGTGTAATGTTGATTCAAACAAAAGTTCTTACAATCCCAAATGCCTCAATCAGAATGTTAAAATATATTTTACAATCCAAATTGCCTGAATCAAAAATTTTACAAGAAAAATCAAGAACAAGAATAACCTTCACCTTTATCCATGTGCTCAGTGTTCAAATCATCTTCGAAATGCACTTTTCGAATTTGAGATGGTTGAGTTTCTGTTACATGAGTAACTGAAATAGAAGCAGAAGCAATAGCTTGTGACTCTGTTTCTCCTGATTGAAGAACAACCTTTGATGACACTATTTACAATGAAAAAAAACATCTTAGTCAGCAATGATTATACAAACATTCTTATAAAACTCAAAACAAACAGCGTATAAAAACTCAAATATATACAAAAAATATAAAATGCATTGACAGACACATAACTCAAGCAAGCACAATATAAAACCAAAACAGAATCATATAAACTCAAAATCATCTTAGCATTACAGATTCAATTTAAAGTAAAACATCTGAAATTATATACATACCATTATTCAAATTTTCAGTCTGAGTCTGAGTCTGAGTCTCAAATCCAATAATTTCTGCATGCTCTTCTTTGCTTCCATCATTGCTCAACTCAACAGTCATTCCCAAATCTTTGGTGACATTTACTTCTTCAGCCTTTTGTTCCCATCTTCTTCACATTGTTGAACCAATGCCGAGGTCGTAATTAGCAACAATTGTTGCTGCTACTGCTTCACAGTGAGCTTTTGTACATTATCAAGCTCTTTATAAACGACATTGTCGGTCCAGAATTTTTGGGAAGCTAAACAGCTGTAATCTCGGTCAACTGGAGCGGAACAGTTGTTCTTGATAAATTCAGCATGATCCCGAAATACACCCTCCATGTTCCGCTTCAATAGCCTCCATCCATAGTCAAGTGGCTAAAAACAGCAAACATGAATATATAATAACTCAAAAAAGATGCATATAAAACTCAAACAGGAAGCACATAAAACTCAAGAATATATCAAGAAATATTATGCTCAAGGAATAATAATGATGAATAAGAAAGCTCACATCAATGGTTAGCTTCTCCAACTCAGCATTTTGTAGGGATTCCTTCGGGAATGCAGAATTCAGAATTCTATCATCAGAATCCTCAGTCTTACCCTTCTCAAATCCATGGACCACCTCAACTTGTGGAACAGAAAGCCCAGGTAGATTAATTCCCTTACTGATGGGAAACTCTATCTTGCTCTTTGGTTGTTTACCAAATCCACGGACAACCTCAGCTTTAAATCTTTCTTCCAAAATCTCATTTGTCCAATGCTGAATCAAAGGCAACGTTGTTGGCATTTCGTTGCCTTTGAACACGAATCTAAAAAATGATTAAAATAAAAGTTAGATGAAAAAAACATGACAATTAACATGTAAAAATAACTGAAAAAGTTATAATATAAGATGACGTACCTATGACCGTATGCAAGCAGCAAAACAGGAACACAAGCTAGAGTGTACTCTTGTTCTTCTTGTTACCATCACCAAAAAGCTTTTTGAAGCCTTCAACAATATGTGAAACAACAAAAGAGCACCAATCCAACTCCTTAATCTTGTCTACATCATCAATTGCACAGGCAAGCCTGACAACAAGAAAAAAGATACATATATATAAACTCAAACAACAACAATGTAAAACTCAAACAAAACAGCATATAAAACTCAAACATATAAAACTTATAGTCAAGGTAAATATAACCGCTAAAAACTCAAAAGTTGATAAAGTTGATAATGTAAAACTCAAGCAAGCAGCATATAACACTAAAAGCACTTAAAACTCAAAACAAACAGCATTTTCATACTAGAAAAGAAAAAAAAAAACAGTAATAATTAATTAAAGATGAAAACATACTTGAAATCTCCATTACTGCTGGATGTTGGAGCAAGAAAAACAGCACAAGCAAACATCACAAAAGCTTCTTGAATTTAGGACCACCATGGGGAAGAGTTTCGATTGCTTTGCCATCTTAGCACATGGGAACTCATAGACCTCCGCCTTTGATTCCGGTCGGTTACGTCTAATATATCCTTGAAATTCTCTATCCCACCACTCTCGAACTTTTTTAACTCGTTCAAAATCTGGTCCTTTTTCAGACAGCTTGAAGAGACGGATAGGATTTGCAGGGAAATAAGGCAACTTCAAAATATCATACACATCCAAAGCAGTAAGATTGTATGAATTGACACCAACATCTTGAAGAAGAGTGTTGCAATCGAAGTTCTCCATCAGCCACGGAAGTATGTCGAATGGATAGACATCAAATCCAAGCTTCAAAGACCTCCAAATCCAATTGCAAAGACATCAGCCTTCTGTTCCTCAGTCAAAGATTTTATGACGTTGAACATTGAACTGATTTTGCATTGGGTTTTATTGGACGCATTTTCTTATGAGCTGCAAAAAGATTGTAATGCATATGAAAACTCATGACAGTGCTAAAAACCTCAAAAGAAATATATATAAAACTCAAACACACAGCATATAAAACTCAAGTATATATCAAAAAATATAATATGCATTGACACTGATATAACTCAAATAAAACTCAAACAGAAAGCATATAAAACTCAAATATATAAAAGTCTGATATGTTCACAAAGCAAAAACTTACATACAGAATTTTACACATTTACAAACCAGGTATGTTGCAAAATACCTTAATACAATTTACATAACAGAGACACAGAAAGAAATGTTTCACAAATTAAGAAAGGAAAAACTAAGATACAGAGCACAGAACATAGATACAGAGATACAAATAACATGATTGTTAACAAATTTACAGAACATAGATACAAAGAGGAGAATTTGTACACATTTATAAAGCAAAATTTTAGATACAAAGCAGAATTATCATTAATTAATGAAGTTATACCCTTCCTTGCTACAACCACAGCTTTCTTGAACTTTCCTTTCTTTGACTCCACAGCCACAGCTACGAATAAAAAAGTTAACATTAATAATCAGAACAATATAATATATGTAAGACATAAATAAACATAAAAAAAATATATAAGCTCATTTATATACCCTTTTCTGAGACTGTCAGAATTTCCTTCTTTCCCGTCGGGGTTTTATCAACAGCCTTCCTCCTTCCCTTGACTACAGCAACAGCTAGTGTCTTACCATCTTTAACACTGTCTCTTGAAGCATCCGAAGGTGAGTACTCAGAAGTATCATCAGAATCATCACATTTCCTTTTCTTGCTCTGAGGAGTATCATTCTTCGAAGAGTCTTCATTACCATCATATGAAGTAGAAGGTGTACCAGCATCAGAGGGTACAAGGGAAGGTATCTCAAAGTCTTTTTCCTTTGCATTCCCTACAAAACAGCATACAAGAGTAACACAAATTAACTGAAACATAAACTCAAACAATCAACACATAAAACTCAAAAACAAACAGAATATAAAACACATAAAGACTAGATGAATTGCTGAACCCTAAATACCTGAAAATTAATTGAATGACTTCTATGAATGTTCAACTTTAAACTCAGTCTAAAACTCACATTAAAAACATGCAGAGTGATAAAACTCAAACAAGGAAACAAGTAAAACTCAAAACAAAGAGAATATAAAACTCAAACATTCATTCAAACCTCAAACTAAAACTAAGGCTATATCAAACCTGAAACATACTTACCAGCAACTTTTCTTTTCTTGTCATTCGCAGCCTTTGTCCTTTTTCCTTAGTTCTTTCATAACTACTTGACACTGAATGCTCATTATTTGCAGCATCACTGTTTGTAGGCTGTTTCCTCTTTGACCTACGAGGTTGGTGAAGTTCTCCAGTAGCATCACTAGGCTGATTCTTCGTTGACCTACGAACATTTTGAACTACTGATGCTTGCTTTATAAGTACTGGCTTTGGAGTTCCCTTCACCTTCGAAGCTTGATTCAGAGTGTCATCTACAAGAAAAACATATATTAAAAAAACTTTAAACCTCAAAAGAGTGTCATCTTGCGGATTATCATGATTCAATGGTACCTCACCTTCAATGACAGGTACTCTAATTGCTTTAAAAGCTACTGCATTACGTCCCTTACGGGCAACAGTGGCTTGCCCTGCTTCGGCGGTAGCTTACTTCTCTTCAGTGGTTGATTCATCTCACTGACAGTAGCCTCTGCATCAACATGCTCATCTCTGCCTGCAGCATGGAATCTAGCAACATCAAGCACGGTTCCAGAAAGAAGTGCATAAGCTTGATCAACCAGGTGTGGATCAAGTCTAATGACAGTATCAGCTGCTGGAGCACCAACACCACCAACAGCAGACCCAGAAGCGGGCAGGAGGCAATCAGGAACAGCAGAACCAGAAACGGCATCAAATTAGAATCATAAGTCGAAATTATAACCATGATTGCTGCAACAAAAATCAGAATCAAGTAAGACTCAAAACATTATATACATAAACCTCAAACTTAACAACAATAAAACTCAAAATTATAGGAGCTGATGACATAAACATAAATCAGACTCAAGTAAAACTCAAACATTATATACATAAACCTCAAACTTAACAACAAATAAAACTCAAACTAATAGAAGCAGATGAAAGACACATAAATCAGACTTCAGTAAAACTCAAACATAATATACATAAACCTCAAACATAACAACAATAAAACTCAAACTAATAGAAGCAGATGACATGCACATGCAGACTATACAACGACTTATAACACATGCAGAGATATTCAACACACAAAAATGAAAACAAAATGTAACGAAACATACATATCGAACCACTTAATTGCATTGTAATTGAATTATACATAAATAAGCACAGAAATGAACAGATCGAAGCAATAACAGCCAACAAAATCACAGAAACTAATATACAAACTGAAATGAACAAATCGAAGCACTTACCGACAACGAAATCAAGCTAAAAAGGCTTCAAAGTGTGTGGATGAACTGCAAAAACCTAACACAAACCGATAAAAATGAAGAGTTAGAGCTTCGACATCAATCTAGATCCGAAAATGCGTGAATAAGAAGAAAAACTAGCAAAATTGAAGAATATATGATAAAATTGTAGATTAGGGTTCCAAAACACAATCGAGAACAACAGAATCAAACGAAAACTCACCTTCACAGCTGAAAAACACAATGTAGAAGCCGACGAAGAGAATAGAAACGACAGAGACGACGATCAGTAGCTTTATACAGCGACGGAGCTTCAATTCACACGACACAGCTTTCTCTCTCTAAAACTCTCTCTCTCTCTAGGTCCTCTGAAACGGGAAGAAGGAAATGAGCGAAAATGAACGAAAAAGCGGGCGAATTATCATATTTATATCTAACCCGTTAAAAGATCCGAAAGCAATAAACCAGGTTTATAACATGACCCGCGAATTTGGATATAGTATAATGGATTGATCCGGATCACTTGGTCTCACGGTCTCAACTTATAAAGAGGTCTTAAACAAGAAATTGTAATTAAGATAGGAGGAGTAGTAAATTGACACGCGGTGCCCGCGTGATAAAGTATAATTAATTTAATCCGTCTAAAAGTCGATATCTAATACATTGTTCATAAAATTATCCATCGGAATATACTACAAATGTTTAAAGCTATTTTTATAATTTATTACTACAAATTTGTGTATTTATCGAAATATATTATTTAAAATTAATATATTATTATATGTTATCCTGCCATCAAATTAAATTAATTGATTTTACATCTCTATCTCTACATGTTATCAGACCCATATGGCCATATCCCTGTAAAACATTTAGAGAACGGAATTGTTTGGTGTCTATTTGTATTAGAGTATGGAATTGCGGATGTGGGAGTATTTTAGTTGGTAGTAATATATAACAAGGCTTTGGAGTCAAACTACAACTCTTATTTTTTTTTTTTGGAAACGGCTAAATTTTTTTATTCCATAACGAGTATAAGATATAACTCAAGATTATACACTGTACAACATAACGAATGCTGACCTTGAACAAGAGGCCAAACAAAACATAAAAGAGAAGCCTAAATAGGCTGGTAATGGAAGACAACTCTAAATAATTAACCCATCCCACATATCTTTATTCACCGCACATCTAGGCCAGCAACTATAACATATGCTAGTACTAATGAAACTCTTAAAATCACCTTGTTAAACAACTAGAAGTATAATTCATGCCACTAGTTTTGAGTATACACGACCCCTATTACTTCCAAACAAACCATGCATTAAGCATGAATATACAGAGATTCCTATACATCATCACATCAAGTCATCAATCACCATACGTTATTGTCAGATCCACTTTAGTATTTTACTTGAGTTTTTTTAGCTATTATGAGTATCTTCATATTATTTAAATTTTTGTTTAGAACCTAAATAAATAAAAACGGATACCTAAAAAAACAAAAAGAAGCTTAATGTGAGCAAGAATCCAAGAACCGTAAGAAAATCTATTAATAGCCTATTCCTACAGTAAAGATGCCTTGTAATAATAAATTAATTTTGTCAACAAGATACAAAGACCCAATAAAGTAGAACTATTTAAATTAAAAAGACTAATTAGCCTAATGTAGTAACAAGACTTTACGTATGCTATTCTCATGTCAATCAAGTTTAAAAATGCTAGCTAAGTCACAAAATAAATTGTTTGGTATGGTTTTACATGATCAAATGTCCACGAAATTATAACACTGTATACTAAGCAAGACTGTAAATCATACACATGCAATTTGTTACATTTAATGGTACTGAACTTTTATAAGTTTTGTGTAGAACGATATTTCTTATTAACAAAAATACGTGACGCATGATCTTATCTCGAATCGTAGTAGTTCACTTCTATATCCGCAACCGGAGTTTAAACTCTCGACAACCTAATCGCCTAATGGATACGAAGCAACAAAACTATACTTAACACATCAAACATTAATCCCATGTTAAGCCAGCTATGGAGATAACATAATTTGTAATATTATGGTAGAATTAAAATATTGTTGGTTCTGCTTGGGATATATTCTACATTCAACTTCATTTTATTAGACAGACTTTCTTATTATATGGTTTTATTGTACAAGAATTAAAAAGAATACAATCTGTAATTTCATTAATTGTAAACATTAGCTATTTACCAGCCAAAAGAAAATCGGATAAACATCCCTTCACATCATAATTACGTAGCCGAATTTTTACCATCATTACATGCTTTTTCATATTCCAACGAATGCCATAACTCCTCAAACAATCCGCTGCCAATATTCTTTACTACTCTAACACGCCTAAATAGGGTTAGTGATTTGAAGAGACACAGTCATCTCCTATGTCATAGAAGCACCACTTTTTTCCTCTGTCATTCTTCAAAACACCACATCCGAAAAACCTTGTGAAGGAAAAAATGGCGGAAGCTTCGGACCACTCAGAAAACCTGCTGCAAAGGAGGAAGAAGGTGAGAGCAGTGTGGAGAGGGGAAGAGGACGACCTAGGAAAAACTCATGTAAGCTTCAAACGTCTCCTTATAAATCTGGAACTTTCATAAAGTTATAGTTCTTTCATTTTCCCCACGATCTTTATTAATAGCATTTAAGTAGTTTGCCAGCAGTTTAGGTTTATGATTTTTAACCATCTGCATGTTTAAATCTGAGCACAATTACACATATTACTTATGCAACCATGAACAAGCATCTTGGAAGATAACATGTTAAGTTAAGAACACGAGGATTTAACGGATTTCTATATTTGCAGGAAAAAAAATGTGTTAATGCTATCCAATTTGTTTGTGAAATTTACTATATCAACACGGAGCTTGGTGTAATTTATCATGTGAAGAAGTACTACACTGCTTATTGAATAACTTTGATTTAGGATGCTCTACTCAAATTAATAAGGAGAATTTACGCATATAACCCATGTTTGAGACTTAGAGGTTTGGATTGAACAATACTCAGGGTCTGTAGTTGGCACGTTTGTGGTCTCATAATTCTAGTCCAAATTTAACCAGTACTACTATTGTGGATTATTTCTGATTGTTTGCATTTTCTTGGACTTCTGCCCCTTGATTTGTTGCGAATTTTCGTATTGTAACTAACATTTCGGTAGTTGTGAAACCAGGGCCAGTTAAGGCACACAACCCTTGGCTAATTAAGGTCAATTATGGAGGAGTGTGGCTCAAGTATGACAAGGACTTGGAGGTCTACTTTGGTGGATCAGTGGTTTGGATCCATGTGAAAGATCGGCTTCAGTTTGGTTATGGTGAGCTAATGCAGGCGGTTATGGGGAGAGTGACAGGACCGCTGCCCCTTGGTTGCTTTTGGTTTCGCTCAAACGGTTGTCCCATTCCAAGTGGTCTCATCCCGCTTGAGAACATGGACGACATCAAGCTCATGTACGTAGCTGCCCGCTTGGCTAAGGAAGAGAGCTCTGAGATCTACGTGCAGGAATCGAAGATGACCTACTCAACTAAGAATGCAGGAAAGTCCTTTATGAGCTCCCTGATGCCATTCCAAGGATGGATAGTACTAAGCGCCACAACTGGTTTGAGCTATCCAGATTGATTCTTAGCAAGGAAAAGGAGGAGCTGGCCAAGAATCCGGTCGATAGGAACTGGTATGTCTCTGCTAACATGGAGGAGAACCGCATCACACTCCGTTGCCTTCCTGGGACTAAAAGAGCTGAAGATGATCTCCCGTTCAAGGTGAATGCTGGTTGGTGAATATGAAGTTCCATGAACAAGTTGTTGTAATCTATTGTTCCTAAGACTTTAGACTTTTAACTACTGCAACATTTGGGGTTAAGCTTTGTTTTTGTGGGCATGCTAGTGATCTTACGGGGTCCTAGCAATCGTAAACTTGCTTTGTTTTGTTAATCTATTTCTGGTTGTCATGTGGTAAACATTGCTGTCAATTTGGAATTCTGTGTTTAATGTTGTTCATTCTGTTCATGTTTGAAGATTTGGTGTTCTGTTGTTCATTTCCCCAGTTTGTTATATCGAATAACCATTGCTCTGTCTTGCTTTTATTGGTACTTTTCTTAACCATCTATCAGTCTGTAAGTCTTGGTTCTCACATATAATCAGAATTTTTTCAAGTAAGTAGGCGTACAGGGGTTGATATCGTTACATGGATTCGCCTACGAAAATCTATATAGGATTCAAATAAGTTTAGACTTGTAGACAATGTAATGTTGTTCATAATAATATGGACAAACTTTGCGCTATAATCAGGGGCTGTTATGGACAACCAAACATGGAAAAGGAAATCTGGTTCAAGATACTTTTCCTACTTCGATTTAATGAACCAAACAAGGAGAAACACTTATTTTTCCTACTTGTTTTCCTACTTCAATTTATGAACCGGATTTTCTAGGAAAAGGTCCTTTTCCTTTTCCTACTCAGAACCAAACGGGCTCTTAGGGTTTAAGAACAGTAAATTGTAAGTGGGGGTAAAATATAAGAGAGAATGATAATGTGGTGATAAGGAAGGAGAGAGAAATATAATACTCCGTACTTCCTCCATTTCTTTAGTTACTTCCTAAATGGTACGGAGTAAAAATTATTTCATTGATTTGTATGAGTATTTTTGTGAAAAGGTGATAAAGTATGATAGAGAGTGAAACAATGGTTATAAAGAAGGAGAGAGAAATAATAAAAAATGATAAGTGGGTTGAAAACTTTCTATATTTGGATTAGGAAATTTGTTTGAGAGCGCCTAAAATAGAAACCTAGGAAGTTGGAGTATTAATGAAATGGAGGAAGTCAAAAATTGTTGAGTGGAATAGAAACTTTCCCTTTTGGCCAGGTGAACACGAGCTGACCCGGTTTAATCAGTATTTGGTGCCCTCTGCGGGCCGAACCAACAAAAACTCGGGCGGAACCCGGGACCTTTTCAAGTTTTTGGCCGGATTTGGTCGTGTCAACACGAGCTGACCCGGTTTAACCGGTACTCGGTGCCCTTTGCGGGACGAAACCACAAAAAATGGGAAAATATCGGACTCGGGATTTTGAACTAAAAAAAAAAAAAAGAACTTGATTGAACCTTGAACTTGTTTATTTGGATCATTGTAATATTTGAAGTTTGAACTAGCTTGTTCGTTTAAATTGGATCATTTTAATGTTCTAGTGATGTACTACTACTATGAGTCTATGACTTTATTATGGTTTCAATGAGTTAATATGACATTTATGTTTGAATTTTCAACGTCATTTGTGATAAATAATTAAATATGTATAGTATTTATTAAATACTTCGTATGATTTTACATATTCTTTATCTGTTCCGAGACAAATGTCCGAGATGACCCGGTTGACCCTTCTAATTAGAGGTAGTCCGTGATGGCCTCCGATACGAGATCTTAAAACATATTTATCTACTACTTCGTCTTATATTGTAGATGCTAATTAAATTGATTATAATCCTAAAGGACATGTTATTCGATGACAGGATGAACAAGAGATTGAACCCTTAATACTCGTCCATCCCTGATGATGGAATTTTAACAAGAGAAAAATTATCTAGCAAAAATGACATAACCTACACTCTAATACAATTAGAGATCCTACTAGAGATACAACTACAAGTAACAAAAACATTAAAAAAATAAATAAATAAAAGAAAAGAAGAAAGAAAGAAAATAAGCTGAAAGGAGAGAGTCAGGCTTATCGGTCTAGCATGTAATCATGTATCTGTGCATGTCAAATCGATTTTATGGAACTCACACACAAAATATACCCTCTAATTACTCCTCTCTCACTTCCATCTATCATGATTGTGTATAAAATATTGATATCTTATCTTAATTGACCTAAGTCAAATGGGAAGATTAAACATAATAAACAACTCTTCATTTATTTGGCTAAGTTTATATTCATTTCTTTGCTTCTATTTTTCAGTATTGTTTATACAAAATAATGTAACTCAATTACAATGAATATAAGCTCCTATATTAATACTTCTAAATACTCCGTATTTATTACTACATAACATCCCTGCCCAAAGCCTTTTTGTTCTGATAAGTTCTCCTTGCCTGCCTATAAGCTTCATCCATTTGATCATCAATTGTGTTCTCAATTAAATAATCACCAACTCCTCGAGCTCGATTGGAGGTGAGAGAAATAATTAACGTTGAGATTTTAAGTAGATTTTTTTATCACCTTAAATTTAGGAAGTAAATCAGTCCGAAATCACCAGTTCACCACTACTACTACTAGCCATCTCCAAAAATTTATCCTTCCAGGATCATTCATTGTAACTGTTAATCAAGTGACTTTATATATTTATGAAATGTACCTGTTACGTCTTCTTCTTCATAAACCAAATTTAATTTCACAAGACCACTTTCACATTGGACTAGCTTGAATAGATGATATTTACAAGTGAAGAAAAAATAGGGTGCTCAGTGTAAATAATTAGGGACAAAATATCTTAATTCTTAATACAAGTTATTAGTCCCAAATTAGAAGTTACCACAAATCTCTCCCTCAACTCATTATATCCGGCTGTTCACATATATACTAAAATTAGAGTTTTGTTCTATTTAAATTGACATTGTCAATAATGTGCATCCTAATCATTTTTATTTTCACGTGGGTACCGCGTGTCATTCAACTAGTTTCATTTATAAACTTTCTAAATTAAGACTTTTAATATAACATTAACATAAACCTTAATATATTTTTATATGTTTTAAAATATTACTAAAAAATGCCAAACACGTACATTAAAGTACTATAATAAGCCGGTTGATTTACCAAATTGATTGACCTATCAATCAATTTTAACCCGTTGCTCTTGCTTATCCAATTTCAATCTGGTGCGTACATGTGTCATTAGTTAATTAAAAGATGTAGGGTTCGAATCCTGTTGGCGTGGATTTCTCCATTATGTTTTTATTATTTTTATTGAAGGTGTTTGGTCGAATC
>JAHHQI010000865.1:0-14329 GCA_028274465.1 Plantago ovata | reverse complement strand
TTAATTCTTACAACTTGCTTGTTGGTTGATTACAATTGTTTGCACTAAACAAAGCCACGTTAGGTCCCGAGAGAACGACACTCGGGAACATCTTACCGCTGCACTAAATCTTTTGTGTAGTGAATAAGTGTTCTTTGGCTACAACAAATTTAATTGGTGAAAAAACGACTCATCAATATTCATTCACTAAGTAAAATTGGTGGAGAATTGTCACTTATATAGTGGAGGTATAGAGAAATAAAGAAAGATAATAACAAAATATTACTACCTGATAAAGATAGACTAGGATATCCATGTAATATTTCGGATCCTTCCTTATCAGTAACTACTAACCCTAACCCCTAACCCTAACCCTAACCTACTACGCTAAAATACGATAATGGCTTGGACTGTGAGACATGGACGGTTGGGCCAAGTTATCATCAGGCAACGAGATGGTTCCTTATGTATTGAGAGGTACTTTTACTAAATGGTTATTCGTCTGAAGGCAAACCTTTCCAAGATATTGTAATTTGAAGATGTAATAGCCCAATATATGAAAAATGTGCAAGGAAGGAAACAGAAAATTCCTTGTCTGTTCTCCCGAAAAATCTCATTAGTAATAAAAAGACGTTCCTTAACTTTATAGCAGCTTGATAGCATAGAGGCTTTCGCCTAGTCAACAAAACTGAAGAAGTCAATATACGTACAAATGGGTGTTAAATGGATTCATTTTTATTGACTTTTACAAGCGAGTAAACCCCATATCCAATTAAAAGGAGAATATGAAAGGACCCATAAGAAAAGAAGGTAAAAATGCCACCCTTGCAAGATACTTGTTTGAAATTTGAACTAGAAAGAATATAAGATTCACAACAATCGACCGTTTCATTTAGAACAGGCCGATAGAATTTCAATTCTTCTAAAATTTAAGTTGTTAGTTGGAACGAAATCTAATCATTATATTAATTCTCCAACACGTATTAACTGATATTTTGTGTTGGTTTTACATTTTTATTCTCTTATTATATATTTTCCTCAATGCATATATATTGAAGTTTATTTATCGATAAGTACGTACGTACCCACGGAAAGTTTCCGTGCCTTAGAGAAATCTTTAAATCGGTGATGAAATTTTATTTTAGATGTAGTTTTTGATAAATTCAATTGCAAACAACTGTTTACAATTGTATTCTCCGTTTCCCAACCCAACAAGTACTGGAGTTTGTTTTCTCTTCTGGGGAATAGGTCTTGGATCAAATAGATAAAGACACAAGTTTATTAATTAAGAGCTTCTCCTTGAAATCTATGTGAATGGTAGTGTCTTTTACGAGAAATGGATGCAAGAGTTATTGGATAATAAATAGAACATGGTGAGTGCAACATGTTTAACAAGAGGCAATAAAATAACTCGAGTAAATTGCAAAGACCTCGATTTCAATAGTCAATATAACTAATAGCAAAAGGATAAAGAAATGGTGTTGGATCTTTTTCAAGACATGAAGTCAGTAAAACAAACAGAGCTATGACATGGCGACCTATGTACCGTTTCTGGGAATCGGAATCTTAAATCTTAATCAAATGTTTAAAATTAGTAGAATTAAATTTTATCTGTTTTAAATATTGCCCACATGTAATTTAACAGAGAATAAAATAATTAGATTGAATAGACCTCGATTTCCATGATAAGGAAACAAACCAACTTTAGACTTTTCCATCCAATCGCGTACATGGAGGGTACATGGGTTAAGCTTATTGCAATATTGCCTGATTTTTTAGCTGTAAAAACAAATAATAAAAAATAATAATATTATAATATTGATAATAAGATAATAATAATAATAAAAGGAAAACACTTACGAAAGGAATTGTGAGTGAATATTTCTCTCTCTAAAAAAAACTCCCTCACGTGTTCACACTATGCCGAGAACGGGACAAAGGAAGAAGCAGGGGAGGCCGCCGAATGCCGCCCGTGCTGCTCCAGCTCCACCAATCATAACAATAACACCGGTTACAACTCCAGTTACCGAGATTAATCGAGAGGAGGGAGGGCAAGAGAGAATTTTGTTGAGAAATTTTGGGGAGACATAGCAGTACCGACCTTGCATCAGTATGATGATAATTTCTTCATAGCTCGATTTAATACACCTGATGAATATGAGAAGGTTATGGATAGGGGACCATACATCGTTAAGAATCAGCCAATGATTCTGAAATGATGGGATCCTGATTTTGAATTTAAGAAGGAAAATATAGTGGTTCTACCAATATGGATCAAGTTTCCTCTGCTGCCTATTAAATATTGGGGATCCAAAGTCATGGGAAGAATAGCTAGTGTTGTTGGAACCCCGGTTAATACAGATGCAAGTACTTTGAAGCAGGTAAAAGTGAACTATGCAAGGGTTATGCATGGTCCCTGTGGATGTTAGCCAACCACTAGTAAAGTCTGTAAGGTTGATTAATGATGCAGGGAAAGAATATGAGCAGACTCTGGAATATGAGTGGTGTCCTGTGTTTCGTCAAGATTGTCAGCTCATTGGACATGACTGTAGTAGAGAGAAAAGAAGAGCTTCTCCTAGAGCACCACCAAATCCTTCTCAAAGGCCAGTAAGGCAGAATAGAAGAAGGAATCCGGCACCTAGAGATCAATGGGTTCAGGTGGGTGTCAGACAACCTGGAGGTTTGGGTGAAGCTGCTAATGTTCCTCTTGATAACCAAAGGAACAATGCTCAACATGAGAATATGCAGGATAAGAGACAACCGCAAGGTGGAACTACTACACCAGTGGGGAATCAGTTTGAGATCTTACAACGGGGTCAATCTAATCATGTTGCTCCAGTTGAGGTAATTTTTGGTCTTTCAGTCGACTACCTAGAGGTGCTGAGCCACCTGACCCCCCAGGTTCCCAATGATTGTGCTCAGCTGGAATATGAGAGAACTGAATCCTTCCCTCAGACAAAAGGAAGTTATTAAGTTTTTGCAAGATAATAAGATAGTTATTTTTGGTTTGTTAGAAACTAGAATAAAGAAGCCTAAAGCTAAGAAAATTAGTAGAAGGTTTGGGCCAGATTGGTCTTGGGCAGATAATTATGAGCATGTTGTGAATGGAAGAATTTGGGTGGCATGGAAGTCGTCTAACTTGCAGTTCCGTGTTATCTCAGTTTCAAGCTCAAACATTGCATGGTTATATCTCTGCTCTTGGTGGATCTTTTAAGTGTTATTGCACTTTCATTTATGCGTTTAATACTTTGGAGGAGAGGGCTCCTCTCTGGCAGGAAATAAGGCACTTAACAGGATTGATTCATGAGCCGTGGATCATGATGGGTGATTATAATAATGTCCTTTCTTCAGAGGACAGATTGGGGGGGGGGGTGCTCCAGTGACAAATTCTGAATGTTCGGATTTTAGGGAGGCTTTATGTGATGCTCAGCTGCAGGATCTACCTTATCATGGGTGGACTTATACTTGGCGAAATAAACAACCTACCAATCTTATCTATACTAAAATAGATAGGTGTTTTGGTAACCCTCTTTGGTTTCAGCATTATAGTTTTTTACTGTACAGGTTTGCAACTCAGGTAGTTCGGATCATACACCACTTGTTCTAAAGGGGGTCAGGTCACAAGTCATAAGAGAGGTCAATTTAAATTTCTCAACTGTATGGCAAGTCATCCAGATTTCTTATCTATAGTTTAAGATTCGTGGAGGATAGAAGTTGAAGGGGTGAAAATGTTTCAAGTTTGGTCTAAGCTTAAGCCTTTGCGGGAGAAACTTCGAAAAATGAAGAAGTATTATGCCCATATGCACATGAAGTTAGATGCTTCTAGATGTAATTTAGAACATGCTCAGACTGCTCTACAAGATGATCCTCTAAATACATGCTTATTTGAGGTAAAGAGGTTGGCTTTACAAGAGTATGAAAAATGGATGAATATTGAGGAAATGATTCTAAAGCAACAGTCCAAAGTCCATTGGTTAAACTGTGGGTACGGAAACAATAAGTATTTCCATGCCAGTTTAGTAAGTCGTGGGAAGACTAGTATGGCGGTTCTCACTAGTCGACAAGGGGTTGTTTTGACCACTGAATCTGAAACTCACCATGAGGTTAGTGATTTCTATAAATCTCTCTTAGGGACTGCTGTCGTTGTTACGCAAGGTGTGAACTTAGAAATTATTCGAAAAGGCAATATTCTAAATCATGATCAGAGAGTGAAACTGATTGCTACAACAACTGCACAAGAAGTTAAAGATGCTTTAATGTCCATTGGAGATGATAAGGCGCCGGGAATAGATGGTTACTCCTCAAAATTCTTTAAAAGTGCGTGGGGGATAATAGGGAGTGATGTGACGAATGCCATTCAGGATTTCTTCCGATCTGGTAGACTTTTGAAGAGTGTAAACACTACTCTCTTAACTCTGATTCCTAAAGGGACCAATGCCACTACAATAAGAGATTTTCGGCCCATTGCTTGTTGTACGGTACTTTACAAGATTATTTCAAAGATCTTGACCTCAAGAATGCGAGATGTGATGGGTTATTTAGTTAACGAGGAGGAAGCAGCCTTTGTACCGGGACGATTCATCCATGATAATACTATTTTAGCACAAGAACTTATTCGAGGCTATGGTAGGAAGAATAATTCACCCCAGTGCATGATTAATATAGACTTGCAAAAAGCGTATGATTCAATACATTGGGGATTTGTAGAGAAGCTGCTAAGAGGGATGGGATTTCCACATAAATTTGTTGGATGGGTTACGTGTTGTATGACAACAGTTTCCTATCAAATCTTTTTGAACGGGGCGCTACTTGAACCTTTTGAAGGAAAGAAGGGCCTTCGACAAGGGGATCCCATCTCCCCCTATCTTTTCGTAATCTGCATGGAGTATATGAGTCGTTGATGTTAACTCTTCATGATGAGCCGCAATTTAAATATCATCCCACGTGTGCAAAGTTCAGAATTACCCATCTTACATTTGCTGATGACCTCCTTTTCTTCTCAAAAGGGACACTTTCGTCTATTAAAGTGCTGCTTGATTGTTTTGAGGTGTTCAGTAGAACTTATGGGCTTGTGGCCAATATGAATAAGAGTGAGGTCTACTTTTCAGGAATCAGTCTTGAACGGAAGCAGAATATCCTTAACCAAATACATTTGGGTGAAGGAAGTCTGCCATTTAGGTACTTGGGGATCCCTTTGAATGCTAAAAGACTGTCTCTTTCTCAATATCAACCATTATTTGAGAAGATGTTGGGCAAGATAAGGCATTGGAGTGCTCGTTTTTTGACTTATGGTGGGCGTGTCCAATTAATTCAAAGGAGAAAATTGATTAAAAGACCACATTAAGAAGAGGCTTCTAAAAAATAACCTTAATATGCCCACAATTACATTTAAGACCAAAAATCACATTTTCAGAGTTGACCATGCATTATTTACAAAAATGCCATAGGCACAAAATGTGAAAACCAAACATGGCCTAAGTATTTATTTATTTTTCTAATTCGTTTTTCTTTTAAATTTTTATTCCTTTATATTCTTTTTTCTTTTATTTTTTTAAAACTACTTCTTCTTCTTCTTCTCTAACTACGGTATCGGAATAATTATTCCGGTACCGGAGTTGTGCAAGCTCTCCGATCAGAGCTTTGTAGCTTTGCAAGCTCTAGCCGGATCTTGCAGAGCTCCGGCCAGAGCTTGCCGGATCTTGATAGTAAAAGTGAGAAGAAATTGCCTCTAAGGCTAAGCAGCGGAAGTTTAAAATTTTTTATCTCACTAAACTGATATGACTATATTACATTTATTAAGCTAGGAGATATCACTTACGTGTCCTCCAGCAGATAGGAAAATTCACCGGGCAACTGTTCCTCAATCTCCAGACAGAGCCTTGCAATCTACTCGTCCGGCTGGTTGATTCCTTCTTCGTCAGAGATGAAGTCTTCGTCAACAGAATCTCCAAGATGGCTCATCAACAGGTTGATTACTTCTTTCGACCTTGGTATCCACTGGCAGTGATTTCTATCAAGAACGCTAGGAGGTTCTTCTGTTTGAGCTAATAGAGACAAAGAAGATTTTCTTTCTGACTTTGAGAGAGAAAAAGTGTTTTCACGTGTGTTGGAATTGAATGAATGACTTCTCTCTGTCTTTCTGGTTTTATCAGTAAGTTTGTTTAGAATATCACGTAAGATTTATTATCCCAACAAATCTAATTGACTAGGAGACTTCAAAAGTCATCAACAAATCTAACAAACAGATAAATCAAATTATTAAAGAAAGATTTAAAAGAAAACAGGAAAAATAAAATAAAATAAATAAACAGAATACATGGGGCAGCAAAACGCTGCCCCCATGCTACCGGCCAGCAGCTGGGTCGACCCAGCTGCCTGGTTCTGCTTTATTTATTTATTTTATTCTCCTTTCTTTCACTACAAGAAATTCAGCTTTTAGCGACGGATCAATAGATTTAGCGACGGATCGCTACTCGTAGCGACGGATCAGGACGAACTGCGCTCTAAGCTCAGTTCGTCCTTTGGAACACCCAATCCGGCTTGCATTTAGCGACGGATTAGTGTAATCCGTCGCTAATTTAGCGACGGATAAAATTGTTCTTCGCTATTGGAGTTGACCAATATAAAAATAAAAGGGAAAAAATTTGGATAATCAACATATAGCGACGGATGACCTTATCCGTCGCCAGTTAGCGACGGATAATATCATCCGTCGCTAAGTTCTGTATACAGATCGCGATTGTCTTCTTCCTCCCCCATTTCTTCTCTGCCTCTCTTCTCTTCTCAACCCGCGAAAATAACAAAAATTTGAATCTTGAGCATTACTCATCCAAATCGAGCAATCTTGGAGTCTATTCGAAGCTAGTGGAGCAAGGAACAAGATTGGGCATTCAATTTCATTACCCATGGACCATTTGTTCCAAAATTGAAGGTAATTTGCATAAACCCCCTAACTTTGAAATATTTGGGAATTCGTTGATTTTCGATGTGTTTGAGCAAATTCATGTTTATGTTTAGTTCCTACTAGGTTATTTAATAAGTATTGAGTAGTATATTATCCTTGGACTTGATAATTTGATAGATTATGGTGAAATTGAATTCTTGGTGATATTGAGTATTGAGTATGGATGGTAAATGTTGAAATTGAGTATTTGACTATATGATGTATGGATGCTAAATGTTGAGATTGAGTATTGAATCCATGTTGTAATTAATATTATTTTGTTTAGATTGGTATTTTTATATATAGGTAGTTTATCCGATGGATCGTTCTTGGATGTACAACCGTGTTGCTAATGGATTCATCCTTCCTAGTTTTGAGGAAGGCGTACGAGCCTTTATTGAATTTGCATTGGCACATCCCAATTGTGTGAGCAAAGGGTCTATAAAGTGCCCTTGCAATGCCAAAAAATGTAGGAATTTCAACTATTTGCCTCCTGCAACGGTAGTTGAACACTTGAGACGGAATGGGTTGTTCCTGGATGTTGGTCCCTTTAAAAACAAGAAAAGACTAGAGGGGGGGGGGGTGAATAGTCTTTTCAAACTTTTGTCGTTTAAAAATTTCTCAGCAAGTACTTATTACTTTTCAGTAATGAGATTGCTGATACTTAACTTTCTCAGCAAGCGTAAGTTACTTTACAGTAGCTTGGTTTGCTGATACTTAAAATCAGAGAGCGGAAGTCTTTGAAACAATAAGTGCTTTTTCAGCAAGTAAAGTGTTTCAGCAAGTGATGTGAGTGACTGTGTACAAACAGATAAAATTTGCTGAAAGCTAAATGCAGTAAGTAAATCACACAACGCTTTTAGAGTGGTATCTGAGAGTGGCGTAATCTCCCAACTAATACACTTTGTCCTTTCTAGGACTGAATCCACTAAGATATGATTGAGGTTCCTTACAATCTCCTATCTAAAGCGATTCAACATAAACCAAAGCACACTTGCTTTGTCTCCAACCTAAACTAGAGAACTCAACCTTGTTCTCCACCAAACTTGGTACTTTTAATCAGCAAAACTATGCTTGATTAAGTTCCCCCTGAATATCACGCCTGAAAGGGTGTATTTTCAGTTAGAGAGTTTTGGGGTGAGATAACTTAATTATAACTTATTCAGTTACAACAAGTAATCTAAGAAACACAACTTGGAATACTTTGCAGTAAACAAGTTTGATTGTTTCTGGTGTCAAGACTTGTTCTTGTTCGAAAGAAAGAACACTTAACTAATTTCTTAGCCGAGTTTGTTCTACTTCTTCACAAGTAGCTTTTTCAAGCTTTAAGTCTTGGAACGGATCAATGGCAGTAAGAGTGTTTGAAGGTTTGTGAATTTTAAGCACAAGTGAGAGTTTGATCACGTTGTTGACACACTTCAACTCTTTGCCGGATGACCTCTAATTATAGTGCAAGTAAGGAGCCATTTGAATTTCAAATCCTAAGGCTTTTGTTCCTTAACATGTCACTATCTTGCTTTTGTACTTTCAGCAGCAACCTTTGTTTGTCTTCTAGTTTTTATGTCCTTCGCGTGCAAGCTTTGCATTAAATGCACCTTTGAATAGAATTCAAACAGTAACAATGGAGCGCAAAAACACGTACATTCAGCAAGAGGTCACATATGTTCATCAGCAAGTGTTTATTCTCAGTTTCAGCAAGCACAACCTACTCTGTCTTTCAGATTTTCACTTATGCAATGCTGTTGCTGAAAATTTCACTTTCTGAGCAACACGTGCCTTACCAGTCTTCAGCAATCTTCAAGTCTTCAAGTCTTCAAGTCTTCAGATCTTCAAAAGTCTTCAAGATTCTGACCGGTTTCTTATTTGCTTCAATAATTTGTTTATAATAAACAAAATACATCTTCAGCAAATGCTTCAATAGGTCATTTTCTTTTCAGAAAATAAGTTACATCAAAGCTAAGCATCAATAAGATATTTTCTTTTCAGAAAATAAAATACATCATACGCTAAGTGTCAATAGTTTAATTTCTTTTCAGAAATTAAAGTACGTCATCCACCAAGATAAAAACTTATCTAACACCTATCTAAGTCATCAGCAAACGTTCCTCTTTTACAATGTCCTTTAAAATTCTAAAATCCTATGGACCTTAAGAGTACTAGTTACTGGACTGTTCTTAATTTAGCATGGTTAATTGCTCATCAAAATTACAAGTTTCCTAACAAATTTCCCCCTTTTTGATGTTAGCAATCCATGGCTAAATTAATTGTTACCCTTTTAGAGGTTTCTGATGTTGAATAAATCAGATGATTAATGCAAGCATACTTGAATTAATAAACAGTAAGCATAAGTAAGTTGCATAATCAAAAACCAATAAGAGTCAAAAGAATTCATTGCTGAAAGTTATCATTCAGAAGTTTACAAGAAAGCATAGATAACAGAGAATCAGCAAACAAAAACTTTAACAAGAAACTATTGCAGGGACTTAAACTCTTTCAGAGGATTTTCTCAGAATCTCTCTTACACTCTTCTCAGCAAGAGCAGTGAATTCAACACAATCCTTCTCGTAGTTTTCCAGAAGCCTACGGACTTGTAGTTGAAGAATTCTTGCATTTTTGCAGGCAGTATGATGATGCTTTTCAGCATTCATTTCCATGTAGTTAATTACCCACAAATGCATGCCCCAATTGCTGGCATGGAGAAGCTGTGTATCTGAAATGTTTCTCGGATGAATCTTTCTTAACCAGAGAAGATCTTCTTCTTGATCCTGAGCAGTCAGATAGAAGTACTCATAAGGAATCAATCCAAGTTTCTTCTTAGGTTTCTTTGTTACCGGGTCAGCATAGAAAGCGATGCCAGGTGGTTGATTATATCTGGTTCTTGTCTAAATGTCTTACCAATGGCAATCTTCTTACATGGACCTCAAGATTCAACCATTTCCCAGCAATATTTCTTGGGAGGGATTCTTCCCTTTGCTTCTTTGGACCTTGAGTTCAATCCATTTGAACATCTGATTCAAAAGGCTGTAGGAAAGAACTCATTTACCAACAAATCTTCCAGCTTTAGGATCCAGCAACCATGAATGTTTCTGATCACATTCTGAGTGGTTTCATCATTGCTGGTCTTTGTATATTCAATGCCGGAGCCAATAGCAATTTGGCCAGCCTTTTCTCTTCCTGTCTTTGCCTTCTTCTTCTTGTTTTAGCATTGTCTTGATCTCTTGCTGAAGAGTCAGACGAAAAATGCCTTGAGTGGCCAGACGGAGTTATGGCTGTTAAGGGTCTAGCTCTTATGGCTTGAGCTATTGTTTGATTGTCATCATCTTCTTCATCATCTTCATTCAGATTGTGATGACTTTCATTGTGACAGAAATCTTGAGTTTCAGCAGCGGTTTTTCTCTTTTTGGTACTTGCTGAATTTAACTCAGTTTCTGCTTGTCTTTTAGAACTTTGCTCTCTTTCAGCAAGAGGTTCTAGTGGAAGTGGCACATCATAGCAGGAGTAGGAGGGGTTTGATTGCTTTTTCGTCTTCTTTTCCCCCTTAGACATGGATTGCAACATCGGAGTGATGTGCAGAGAATAAAACTCATTGCAATTTTCAGCAAGAGTGTTGGACTGTTATACTTCATGATGATTTCTTGTTGGTCAGAGTTCATTGTTGCTAACTCTTTTTGATATTCATCATGTTCTCTTCATGTCTTTCTCTGTTGCGGCCTTCTCATCCATAATAGTCTGAGCTTTGACAGAGCACTTTTGCCAGCAAGAGAGCTTGACTTACATCTTCTTCATAGCTCGGTGATAAAGACTGATGTCTTTCTGAGCTATGGTTAAAGTTGTAGTGCGTCTCAGCACCGTAGCCAATTTTTCCAATGTCAAGTGGGCTCTCAGCAAGCAATGCCTCATCTTCAGCTTTGCAGGCTCATGGACTTTCTTTAGTGCGAGAATTCTGGGAGTAAACTCCTCAACTCTTGGGAACGGCACTAAATAGGTGTCAAGGAGTGAGCCTTAAGTTCAGTAGCAAACTGATCATCTTGTAAAAGCAACTCAGCCCTTAATGATCTCCTTCATAGCTGAGATAATTAGGAGGAGGAATCTGAACGACTTTTGGGTCTCGCTTGGATTGTTCATCTTCATTTTCTGACAAGTCGTCATCATCCTCATTCATCAAGTTGAGCGACTTTTGAGCCTTGTCAGTAGCTTCACTTCCTTTTTGTTGAGTGGTTGCTGATGGCAACGCTTCAGACTCAACGACTGGAGTTTCACCAGTAGATAGTTGTTTCAATTGAGTTTGGGGCTCAATTACTGGAGTTTCGCCAGTAGTTAGTTTTAATTGAGTAGTTGCTGAAGGCAACGTTTGAGACTCAATAACTGGAGTTGCGCCAGTAGTAGGTGGAAGGGATGGAACTTCCTTTGATTTTGGTCTTGAAGATTCACCAATTTCCAGATCCTGCGTATGCCTTGCATGGATCACGAGACTATTTTGTAAGCTCGTTGGTAATCTTCATCTTCTTCATCCTCATCTTCAAGGTTTTCTTCAGTAACCTTGGCATCAGAAACTGGACTTTTGCCATTTTTCAAGGCAGCCCTTTTTCTGGCGTATTCTTCTTCAGTATCAGCACCTTGTACAGGTGCTTGATTTTCAGCAGCAGCAGGAGGAGGTTGAGATTCTTGCTGAGATTGTTGTTGATCAGCTTGCTGATTGTCAGAGGGATTAGTTTCAGCAGCTGTCAACTTTAATCCACCAGCACCAGGACTTGGACCTTGATTGTCATCATCTTCATCCTTTTTGTCCTTAGAATCTTTCCTTCATCATCACTGGGATCAGTGGGAATGTTCTCATCTTCTTCTTCTTCTTCATCATCAGTCAAATGACTAGCTCAACGTGCTTATACAAAGCAACACTTGTCACTTCCTCTTCCTCAGTTAGTTTGTGGGGATCAGCCACCACAGGAACAAAGGAGCCTTTGAGCATCACAGCTTGTTCAGCTGGAGAGGCACTCTTAAATTTGGCCTTCATATTCTCTCTGATTTGAGCAATCAGATTTGAACTCATTTGCTGAGAATATGTCATTTCGTCAGGAAGTATGGAGTGGACAAATGTTTCGAGCTTCAGCAGTGAAGATCTCTTTTTCTCATTTGAGAGATGAAGGTGAAGATCTGAGAAGTCCATTCTCCTATATCTTTGCCAGTTGCTGACGGACTTAGCAACTCTAGACAAAGTTGTCCTCTTGAAGCTCAAGTAAAGTTCTTCAGAACTTACTTGCTGATCTTCAGTGATGAGTACCATTTCAGTGGTCTCCTTTTGAGCCTGAAAAAGAATTTTATTTAGATCAGGATTGGTTTGGAGAATTGTTTTAGAGTTTAAATCTGAAACATGATTTACCTGCTGAGAGTCAGCAAGCTCATGTAGTACAATTTCCATTCCATGAGGAGCTGGGTAGCATCCTCCATTTGTTCATCCTGAAATAAATTAAAATTAGACACAAGTACTAAGCTGTCAAACTTAGTTTTTATACCAAAATATTAACTACCTGCTGAGCAGGGAGTGTTGGTTCTGGTCAGAGGCTTCAGCAACCATCTGACTTGTATCTTGAGAAGTCTGTAGAGTATAGATATTAGCAAAAGAATAAGTTTCAGAATTTGAAGTTTTACTGATGGTTGAATTAACTACCTGCTGAGGAAGGACAGGTTGTGGCTCAGTCCTTTCAGCATTAACAGTTTCTTCAGCTTCTTGGACTGTTTCTTCAGCAGACTTCTGAGTTTGCTCTAACTGAGAAAGCTGTGCGGTTTCAGCAATCTCCCTTGTCTCTGAATTGACAAGTTGAGCAGAAGCAACTTGACCTTTAAGCTCACTGCTTGTCATGAAGAGTTCAATTGACTTGTTGGATGATTCTTCAATCTCCAACTCCATTTGTTTGCTTAAATCTTCCAGTACAAGCTGGACTTTGTCAATGAAGTCTTGGTGAACTTGGGCCAGTATTCTCAGCATCAAGAGATGCGTCTTTGAATGATGCTTCTTGAGTTTCAGCAACTTCAGGAACTGGAACCATTGCTATCTCAGCAACTGGTCCATCAGCAAGCTGGGTTTCAGCAACTTGATGAGTTGCTTGTTCAGCAACCATCTGTTCAGCAGCATCAGCAAGTGCCGCTCTTTGCAGATCAGCAGCAATGTTGCTTACTGGTTCCATGGTTTGATCATCTAGATTATCTACAAAGTAGATATCTGGGACTTGGGCAGGAATTTCATTTCCACTGCCTTGTGGTCTATTCTCAGTAGAGTTATCAACGTTAAGTTGATTGTTGAAGGCTTCCGCAAACACTTCAACATTGCTGATGTATGTTCAGTAATTATTTCAGCAACATCTACTGGCAAATGCGTTTCAGCATTTGTCTGGGAATTGACTGAGGAGTCTTGGACATTGGGGACTGACTGAGAAGCCAGTGTCTTCTTTCTTTTGTTACTTGTCCGTTTCCTCTTAGGTACGGGATTTGCTGATGACGCTGCAGTCTGAGTGTCATCATCAGCTTTCCTCTTTTTCTTTTAGATTTCTCCAGTTTCCCAGAGTCATCTATTGTTGCATTTTCAGCAACGGCTCTTGTACACGTACCTTGTTGATTTTCTACAGCAGTTTCATTTGTGTTACCACCACCAACAGCACTAGTTGCATCTCTAAGTTGCTGAGTGGTACATTGCAGCTGTTATACCTTTCTTGCTGGCTTGTGCTGACAACATTTGCAGTTGTTGTCTTCTTGGATTTCTTTCCAGCAATCTTAGGTACATTCTGCTTGTAGAAAGACCTTCCCACATTGCACACAGATTTCTTGATTGGCAATGGGTTTCTTAGCTGAATCCTGAAATGTTTCAAGGATATAGCATATCTTGATTCCATACATAACTGGAAAGGAAGGTGAGACCTTGTTGTCTTCTACCTTTACCTTAAACTTAGTAACACAATCAACAAGCCTGTTGAAAATGTACTTAGCCCAGTTAAGTTCCGATTTATTCTCATGGATATGCATCAGCAATGGCCATCTTCTCAGGCCTACTTGGTCAATTCCTCCACTTGGGAGTCAAGAACTTTAATCAGTAGCAGAGCTACTAGACCAAGTGAAGGACAGAGATGCTTTCTCTTAACGTGCTTTGTCCAAGTCACGGGAGCTATCTCGCCTTTCTTCATTTTTGCATTTCTGACGTCACTGTAGAAAGCTTCAATTTCTTCGTCAGTGGCAGTGACGTCGTCTTCAGTTCCATTGGTTGGAATCTGAAAATCTCCGCTAAATCAGTCCATTTCAGGACGATTTGCGTGTTCTGAACATAAGTAAGGATCACTTTTTCAGTGACTCCATTACTGTCTGTAAGGGACTGGATTTCTGCATTGTTGTAGAACTCCATAGTATCAATCATGCTCC